>CABFOQ010023776.1:0-19356 GCA_900660455.1 Gephyroberyx darwinii
GGGTTTGGTCCTAGGTTCCCCTGGAAGCAGGACTGCCCCGCCAGAGCCCAGAGACCCAGGACAGCAGGCTCCTGCACTGATCACCCAGCCTGCTCACTGCATCCACAGACTCAATGAAGATACCAAGAGCTTTGGAAGGTAGGAGAGTATGGCTGTATGAGGAGCTGCATGTTTATTAATGGTAATGTTGTTGTTTCTAATTCCTGTGTTTCTTTTCCTTCTGCCTGCAGGTCGCAGAGCGCAGGTCGTCTTTCTGACATGCTGCTGATGGCTGCATTCGGAGCAGGCGGACCCGTGGGCGACCGAGGCAGCACAGAGAACCTGACCTCTGACAGAGCCATAGACATAACAGGTATGCACGTGTCAGCGCTCTGGTTGATTTGAGATTAACACACAAAGATATGAATCTGTGAATCTAGTCAGGGTTCTCCATCTGTTCATGCAGAGGGAGACAGCGACATTCACGGGGGGCGACATGTTTACTGCTGCCTTGTGTTTAGCAGAACAGGCTTATTACAGAGTGCTTTCAGGATTTTGTTTCTGTGATTTCACATGTCTGCATGTGTGTGTGGGAGTGTGAGACCGCTGGGACAGTCTGCAGGAGCAGAGAGTGAGTGATAGGCAAGTGAGAGGAGTTCACTGGTCCTTCAAGTGAGGAAGGAAAAGAGAGGAATGGTGGGAGTTACGCTAGACTGAGTGTGGACCGGTATACTGCGTCTCATTCCATGACTGTGGGAAGAAGTAGTTGCAGGTGATTTCCTCACTTCTTCCACAGTTCTGACTGATTTCGTTCTGAGTGAGTGCGTTGTGTGAATTTCCACAAAAGTCCACATCAGCAGAAAATGGTTGAAAGAACTGTAAGGTGTTATTGCTAGATTCAGTTATCGCCCATGAACATGTGGAAGATGACGAAGCTTTGAGTTCATCTTTGCTCTTTTGACATCTTTTATGGTGTGCTGACGGCAGCAGCAGCACATATAGTGTGTAGAAATGCCTAAAAATAATCTTTCTGTATCAGAAATAGATAAGATGTCTACATTATTGCTCTGCAACAGAAACGAGGCCAAGAGAGTAACCATTATGGATAATACTAACACATACATTGTGTGAGTTTGCAATATCCCTGTTAATAAGCGTAATTCTTAAATCCACAGGTGTTATTGATACTGTTTTTGGTATCAATATCAATTTAAAGGCATTAAAATGTATCGCGTGAATCTTCTTTCATTCAGCATAGAAAGTTGTCAAAATCAATTTAACACTAGTGTGAGAAACAGTCAGAAAATGCTCCACGACGACGATGCTAGGCACCAAAATGGCGCTGTTGTCAGTGGAAATGCTGTTTGGTATTTTCTGCTGGGTTTTTGTTTCATTTCACTCAAAGGAGACAAAGATTGTTGCATAGCGCTTTTTCTTTATTTCTCTCTCTTGCTCCCTCTCCAAACACCTACTTTCAATCCCTGCTCTCTCTCTCTGTCCTCTAGTGCCCCCAAGTGGTGGTGGAGGTGTGGTACCAGGCTCCATCAGCCCAGCACAGGTGGTTTTCACTGTGGGCTCCCCTCCCAGTGGCAGCACCCCGCCTCAAACCTCCCGACATAGGAAATACTCAGGTATTAGCCTAACGTGACATTCACATATGCCCTCCAGTAGCATGTGTGTTTGTAGCATGGCTGACCAGGTGGAAACCAAACCCCTAACCCTAGCAGCAGTAGTGTTGTGCTCTACCCATCAAGCTACCCAGAACACAGGAAAGTTGTTTTTCCCTGTTTTGCAGATGTCATGGAAATAAGTTAATGTGTTTTATTTCCTGTTGACCAAGTGGTTTAAATTAGGTTTGATAGTGTAGTTATTTTATTTTAAGGTAACAAGCCAAATGACACATTTTCTGATGATGCAAGTCCCCAGTGGTTATTGTATTTCACCAAAAGAAGACCTGGGACATTCAGATCAACCTAAAAAAAACAAAAACAAAACTTGAACATAGAGGCTGGCAAATAGTGATCATGAGAACAATTGTGGTACTCTGTAAAGCCAAGTCCATACAATGGTCATCTACAGGTGTGTGATTTCCAAAGCAAATAAGCAATATACCAGATAGAGAAATCCGCACACTATAATTTTATTTTATTTTTTATTTTTTATTTTTTTTGAATGAAATCAGAAGCCTCTAAGCCCCTGAGTAAATACTGACCATTCAGATTTCACTATATATCATGACTAGACATGGAAAAGTCATTTGATCAACAGAAAACTGTATGAACGCTGTTTTATCCATTTGTTCTCCCAACACCTGCAGGCTCTTCCAGCTCCATCAGCCCAGTGGGCTCCCTGACAAGCCGCTACCCCCCGACAGCCACCTACCCGGACGGCTTCGAGGCTCCTTCTAGTCCCCGCTACAGTTTCACGGACCCCATCACAGCCAACATGGGCGGTCCTGTAACCTTCGAGGCTCCCGAGCTACCCGAGGAGACCCTGATGGAGGTGAGTAAGCAGGGTTCCCACAGTCCTGGAGATGCTGCTGTAGGCTGTAATGCCCCTGTAAGAGAATGAACCCGGACTTAACAGTGTGTAAACAGTGTGAGCAGTAGATCAATATTGTGTCTGTGGAGTGTGTAGCAGCCCTGTAGAAGGTGTGGAGTGCGTGGGAAAGAGAGATTACGGTAGTTGCTATCCTGATACCGTTGCGTCAAACGAGGCCTCAGATCAGGTTGTATCATATACACGGCTGTTATCCTTCACACTTGGTGTTCTGCATCTTTTCGTCAGGTGTTATGAGATGAGATTTTGGTGTTAATTTCCCAAAAACAAAGCACATTGAATGAGCTGTCTGCTGTCACCCCCTCACACTCTCTTCACCAACAGCGGTCCAGACAGTGGTCAGCCTGAGTCTGTGATCACAGAATAGAGTCCTCTGGTGAAAACACCATTGGCTTAGTTTACATAGTGATTTCATGGATGGATGACGGATGTGCTAAGTATGTACCTTGAGGTGATGAAAGGTTGTTTTTGATTTGTAATGTTGGGAAAAACTGGATTAAAATGAAATATGAAACTAATGTTCCATCTAGGAGTTAAACTCAGAGAGAAACTCAAGTCATGATTGTATGTTGAAATATCTCTCTCCTGGAGTGCAGCAGGAGCACACTGAAACTCTGCAGAGCCTGCGCTTCACTTTGGATTTTGCTCGCTGTCTGATGGAGGTCGCTGGAGCCCGGGGGACCGGGGCCGTGGAGGAGCAGGGGGACGCCTCCCAGGCCTCCCTCCTCCAGCAGCAGAGCCTGGTAGCGGACCAGATCAGCTCGCTCAGCCGAGAGTGGAGGTGAGGCCGATTACTGCTACGCTAGCGTAGTTATACCAGTTTTAGTTGTTTTTGTCGCCATTATGGTGAGAAAAACAACAGACTATCTCACAACTAAAGAACAACATATGAAAACAACACAATAACACAAAAAAATAGATTTGCAGATAAGATAAGCATGCACAAAACAGCAAAACTGAAAGTGAGTGCAGCATGTATGTGTGTTTCCTCCATTGAGACAGTATGTGATTATTTCTGTTTTATAATGTCTAATGTATGTTTTATTTGGACTTTTCCCTAGTATTAATACCAGTATTAATACTCTGTGTGTGTGTGTTTGCCTCCCCTAGTCATGCAGAGCAGCTAGTCCTGTACCTTAAGACTACAGAACTCTTGTCCACTGCCTTACGCACGGCCATGGAGCGAGTCAAACAGGGCAAACTCTACCCGTCCGCTACCGTCAAACAAGGTACAAGTCATTTCATCTTGTAAATGGCGGCGTCATGTCAGAATGTGTGTGTTTGTATGTTTTCGTCAAAACAATAAGGTTTAAAGGTGCACGGTAACGAATCGATGCACTGATCAACTCCTCTGTCCGTTTGCAGTCGTGAAGAGGCTGAATGAGCTCTACAAGTCTAGCGTGGCGTCCTGCCGCTCGCTCAACGCCCGTCTGGAGCGCTTCTTTTCCACCAAGCACCGTCTAATGTACCACATCACCTCCATCACCGCCGAGAGGTTGCTCTTCACCCACACCGTGCAGATGGTAAGAGAAAGAGGAAATGTATTTATTTAGACTATTGGAAAGAGACGCAGGAGAAAAGGTCCTGGCGGGATTGAATTGATAAAGATGGGCACATTTCTACATGAAAATCTCACTAGTGCAGCTTTAAGCAACACTGATCATGTTCTTTGATCAAGATTTGTACAAAATTGCACAAAAACATCCTCATGCTGTCCTCAGGTGCAGGCTGCTGCGCTGGATGAGATGTTCCACCAGGGGGAAGCATCAATCCTGCGCTACCATAAAGCTCTGCTGCTGATGGAAGGCTTGTCTCTGCTGCTCACTGAACAACACGACATCCTCAGTGTTAGTAAATGTAAGTCTCTCTGGCACCTAATCTCTTTGAACGAGGAAAGACCTTCAAATACCTCACAACAACTTTGCTTTTAATAATTTAATGCAAACAATTCGGTACGCTTATGTGTGTGAACGATGAATTATGTGTGATTGCATTGTCATCGTGAAGGGAGGAGCTGAGTTATCGGTGCCTCTCGTGTTGCAGGTGACTTGGTCAAGGCCACATGTCATTTCTCAAAACTCAAAAACTATGATTTTGTTTCTGATTGCACGAACCAACTTTTCCACTTTCAGCACTAAAATAGACATAGATACATTATTATACCCATGGAAAATTGGATTGGCAGCATAACGACATATTTCACCATGAAAGCCTCTGTACACAATCAAAACTGCTGTGCCTTTATGTTATATATGTATTATGTTATTGAATCCCTCAAAGCAAATTGAATTGTTACCTTTCATAATCACTCTTGATCCCAACTATTCAACCCTCTCTGTCTCTCTATTTCGTACTCACTCTGTCTCTGCAGGTAAGGAGTGCATCGAGCGTCGCCTCACCGCTCTGCAGTCGGGGCTCTGCGTTTGAGGGGCCGACACTGCTGCCTGGAAAGTTGCTACGATGTCAATCATCTGCACCCCCCGCGCAGCCCCAGTGAACCTAATCTCCACCCCTTCGCCTCATCATGACCTCCAGCACACAACGCTCTTGATTTTCACTTGGATGTCAATCAACCCCCAGGATTTGTACTCTCTGAAGGGGCCTTGTAATCTATCTGGAATTGTTGGACTCGGGACAGTAGCGATGACTTACCCCCAACGCTCAACGTGGACACCGGTGTTGGACGTGAAGTATTTGTGCTGTGGAAGAATGTCTGCATTCTTGTCTACAGGAGAGGACCCTGCTCCCGGGGACTGGAGATCGTTTTTCGCCAAGGAGTTTTGCGTAGATTCCCGTCACTGTTGGTAACGCATCCAGGAGCAATCATCGCCAAGTAGTGAGATCGACTAAACACAAACATACACAGCCAAGTAGATACACATACCTATCTAAACATAAATATATAGCATTCAAAGATGGATATATATATTTAGCAATTGGTAACTCGACAGACAAAATGTTACCCCTTTGTTAAGATCAGTATCTGGGGAAAACACCTCCATAAGGATGTGTGCAGAGGGAAGATCAGGAATTGTCCTGGACTTGCCAGGTTTCATTCTCATGTCTGTCTTATTCTGTTTGTTTGCTTTGCTACATTCATGGGTCTGGTTTTCTCTGGGTTGAATAGTTTATTTGCTTTGCTTAAGGGAAATATCCACAGGACCGCTAGGCAACCGCAAGCGCGTACAAGCACTAATATAAATCTGTGGCCAAAATGACTTCAAACAATGCATTTAGTTTTGGTTTATTGTTAGATTTTCATCTGAGATTATGTGAAGGTGCTGTTGTTGAAGCAATTTCATTCATCTATCCCTCTCTTTGACACTTTATTGATGCTATATTTGCCATATCAAAGACCATGTAACCCTTTGGAACGTGACTATAGGAGCAGGAGTGTGTAGTAAACACTCGGCCGTGCTGTCTCTGCCATGGGGGTTTTATTTTGTAAATAGCGGCAGGATAGATGAGCAGTAACAGACAGGAAATGGGTCCAGAGAACATTGACCAAAGTGTTTTGCGTGAATGCAAACTATAGCTTTTGATTCAAGATGGTTTGAAATCGGCATGTGGGTGATCAGCGTCGTGTCGAAGGTGTCCAGGATATATGCTGCAGTTGAACTGGATTTTAATCTTCGGCTGGATATTTAGTAGCCTAGGTTCTGTCGTCGCTGATATCTCATAGTGCTGTGTTTTTATACTCAAACCATCAATGATGTTGCAGTACGGCAAGCATAATCAACTTTGAATGTAGGGCTGTTTGACAGCAGAGAAGAGCTAACGCCTGGATAGAGGCGTTGTTGCACTGTTGAAGTACTGTAGAGAACGATCTGGAGTGGAACATGCTGATCCTGTCCAGTTTTTTTTGTAGATAGTTGGGCAGATGAGGTTATTTAGATTTATATTTCCATAACTTTGGTGCAGTTTTAGCTGTCAAAAGGTGATGTGTGTATGCTAGGTGTGAGAATGTTTGACAAAGAAATGGTATAAGCTATGAAACCCTTGAAAGGAGAAGAAAAAGAGGAAAATTTGTACACTGAAAAAAAACAAAAAAACAGTTGTGTTGATTGTGTTGTGTTTCATTTCAGAGTAGCCAGTGTGTAGTGATGATTGTGTTGAACTTTGAACAGCAACTTGTGTTTATTTAGAGTGGTAGTTGAAAATATATTTTGATATTTCTGTGTTGTAGATATTGGCCCTAACCACAATTCAAGGATCCCATCACCCCCCCCACCCGCCTCAAGCCTGGACCTTAACCTGAATTGTGGACCCGCGGATAGGGCCAACTCAAACTTAGGCTGCTTTCAAAGAGACGCTTGCGTGTCTGTGTGTGTGTGTGTGTGTGTGTGTGTGAAACAGTGGTGTGTGTGAGGTAGTGAAGGACAATGTGATTCGCTCAGTACACACAACTAAAGAAGTGGCTATGTAACGAGATGTAGCGAATGCCTGTTTTGTTTTTTTTCACCCTTGTTTACCGCGGCCAGCGCCTGAGTTTTACATGCTTAGCTAAAAACATTTAGGGTTACTCTGGAGTAAGTCACCATATGGCCCAGTAATACTCCCTCTTCCCTTGATTCATCCTATTTTCTATACAATATGGGCAGTAGTATATTCTATTGACCCTATCCTCCTTTGTAACGTAGTTAAGATGGTGAATCAGGGTATGTTTTAGACAGTAAGGTGTGGCGTTGATATGTGGTCAGGGCAGAAGATAGTGCAAACAGAATAAGCCAGTGTAGTAGCATTATAGAAAGAACAGAAAGGAAACAGGAGAGGTACATTTTCCACGTTACAGATTTCTCTCAATCTATATTTATTTGCTTTATGGGTTTTTTTGTGGCCTTTTTTTCTTTCATCAGAGATATCTCGCTCTGAAATGTTGTTTAATATTGCTTTACGTAGAGCTTTCTGTATGTATTATGTTTGTTATGTTGTATACATTCCTTATATCTATTGATCCACATGCCCGTTCTCTTATACCTGCTGACCAATCAGTATATAGCGGGAATGCCTCAAGGGAGTGATGACCTCTGACCTTTTTTAACTGATGCATGTGACACTTTTCACTGTTCCTTACAATCATTGCTACCCGTCATGGAAATGCTGGTTATATTGGATATAAATCAAAAGCAGCATAAAGAAAACTGTGCAGTCAATAAGGACAGAGTAGGATGAGCAGCAGGGTGGTGAGTAGGCCTTCGACTGGAGGAGGGTTCAGTCCTCCCTGCTGTGAGCAAGATACTATATCCTGACCAGCTCCAAGCAAAAACAAAACAGTTCTACTTTGGGGTCAATAAAATAACACGTTAAAACAACCATTATGAAGATATAGCCTGTGCTATGTGCACTCCCACAATAGATCTGTCATTAACTTGAGATGTTTCTTTTTGCTTGTTTGTCAAGAACATGAACCTGAATGTTTCCACCTCATTCTTTCTGTATCACTTGTAAATATTGTAAATTAAGTTATTGCTCTTGTTGTATATATGACACTGCAAGCATGGAGAGAATATTCCCATACCACATACACCTTTCCAAAGACTAGGCCTTCTGCTGATCTTCCATACTGTCTACTACTATTGCAAAGGCATTTTAATGGCCCCCTATGTACGAAAGACACTATCTCAATATCTCTATGTGTGATGTAACCTTTATTGTTTGAGAGTTGCAACTTGAATAAAATAAAAGCAAAGGTGATTTGTCTGTATTTGGTCATCACTGCTGTTGTCTCACTTCAGTTACGGTCATTTTTATATTTTACTTGAACTTAATATTTACATGGTCATTTGGAAGTAGAACAAGTTTCACCACCCTTGGGACCAATGGAACCTCACAATCCTCCCCTGCCTGGGTAGAAACCAGACCCACTTTAGCCACCACAGGTAGCTGTTTCTTTGTCGGTCTCCAGGACTAGCTTACAGTGACCTTGTAAGCCCAATTAATAGACATCCCTGGTTCATTAGCTGTTCAACCCTCCCCCACTTGGTGATATGTAGCACCTACGTCATGCCAGTGGCCACTTGCAAGAGCAGGGGAGGGACAAGGTCCTAGGGGAAGCATAGTGTTTGAAACGGAATGCAGTGGCGCTTAAGCAGGCCTAATAATAATAATAATAATAATAATAATAATAATAACATAACATAGAGCAATGAGTAATAAATTATCGCATTAGACTTATTTTCATTAATCAGTTTTAATTCTCTGAATGTTGTTTGTTCCGCCATGGTGGGTCATGCACAGGAAATTATGAACGATCACAACTAATATGAAATGACGTTGCATTTAACGTCATTTCATATTATAATACAATGCTGTTTAAGGTGAATATTTCCTTCCTGGCCACCCGTGGTTGTTTGGGAATACCCGAATCGCTCCTTGTATCTTTCTCTTCTTTTTTGGCTGGGAGTCAATGTGAGTGTCACTTTTTTTTTAGAGAGAGGCTTATTTGATTTAGCCAAACTGCGTAATGTTTGAGATCTTAGTAAATGGCGTCGTGAGACCCAAATTAAATTGTTAATAAAAACAAAATTGTTAGCTGACGTAAACGTTAGCCAGTTAATTAATATTTTCATTTCGTTTTGGACAGTTTTATGCATGTGCAAGATGATTTCCGGTCTAACAGAAAAACGCTGGATGTAAACTATCTTGACAGGAAGCTCCTAGTACAAACCGGTACAAACGCGACAGGCTGTTGTCATGGCAACGTTGTGTGACGGGGGTGCATGTCAGTTGAAGGAAGTTAATTCCGATAGCAATTTTATTACTCAAGACTTTAGCTGATTGTAACCAAATATCAAAATAGGCTGCCACTGGAACATATAATGGTAAGACTATTCAGAGATGTTGCACAGTCTGTTGCAGTAAGTTGGTTGTAGATGATGCTAGCTTGGCAGTTCTTTAGCAAACGTTAGCTGACTAACGTTAGAAGTTGTAACGTTAGGTGCCTTGCTAACGTTAGCAACAAGGCAGGCGGTGATGGTTGGTTCATTACCCGAATGATACTACTGAGAATAGCAATGTCAAGCCGTAATCTTCCACCGGTGAGAAATTTGCCACATTGGTCCCGAATTGGGAGTCTCAGTGCTCCACGACCTTTACCGGCGAATCACCTGCAGCCGTTGCCGGCTCCACCACTTGCGGATAGAAGAGTGGTGAGAGGAGGGGGAGAGGGGTCACCTCGCAGCGGCATGGACACCCGCGTCGCATCGCTCCAGAGGAATATCCACTTCTTGCAGCAACAACACAAGGATACTCTCGAGAAGCTCCATGCTGAAATAGACGACCTCAGACGGGAGAATAAAGGTGAAGAAATTACTGTTGTATAAATAGACCATTGAAATTTGATGTTATGAGAAAATTGAGGTGAGATTAGGAACATTTTAGGAACACTTTAAGCAATTAAGACCACTTTAATTGTATTAACATTTGGTGATCTTTGTACTAGAGGCTAATGAAACAATTTCTGCTGCTTAGCAACAACATTAATCTTTTGATTTTTTATGATGAAGAAGACTGTAGATGTGAGACTGCAGACTGGCTTATTGCTGCAGGAATAACAGAATATCAATATTCTGTTTGCCTCGGCAATAAGCCAGTCTGTAGAGTTGCATCTGGAACAAGAGGGCAACCATTTTATCTGAATCTATATCACTATTTTCCATTTATATAATGAATCCAAGTTAATGACACAGTCACAACGGCCTGACTGACTGACAATGAAATGCTGAAAGGGGAGACACTCAATCTAGGCCCAGTGGTTGCATAGCACCTCCGGGGTTTTGACTGAGGAAAATGGATGGTGAGTGGTTTCTCTGTGGGAGGTGTATCAGATCAGGTATCACTTTACCCAGGCTGTTCCATATCACCTCCACACCTGACCACCCGCCAAGAGATCAATCCTGTTAAGAAGAATCAGATGGGTCACCTGTCTTCGCACCATGCCATGCCCCATTTATACAAGGGGCAGTTTACTGTGACTGTGTTACAAGAGCATAGGGCCATCTTGTTTCTGCTGCCCTCCAGTACCATGCGTCTAAAATTCTTCTGATTTGAATGTTGCAGAGTTGCAGTATAAGCTGATAATGCATCCCCCAAAGTCATGCAGAAAAGGTGAGCTGTAATCCTGATGTATTGATGTTGTGCTTTTCTATGCATGATCTGGCACAGGCACTATTCTTTTAGCATCGGGATCATTCAAAGGCTATGAACCAGCTTACTGTCAGCATATTAGGTGTACATGTCTGCCAAATGATTATCTTTAGCTAAATATTATTTTCAAGCACATCATGAAACAATTTCACATCTTTCTTCTAGCATCTACACGTAGTCAACGGGGCACTAGACCGCCTACTCAGGGAGGTGAGGCCTGTACAGGGATGTACCTGGAGCAGCCTCTGCAGGACACACGACCCTCACAGGACCAGACACTCAGGTGAGTCTCTGTCTAACTAGCTCTGTTCCTCACTGTGCGCTCAGACTGTTAGCAACCACATCACCATGCTACTGATCAGGGGCCGATAGACCTGATTGCTTCAGTGAAAGGCAAACAATCAATTAACAAAAATCAATGAACAGCAATTGGTTTCTCATGGCTACACTCCACCCCTAAACTTAGCAACGCTTACAACTCCAATGAGAAATGAATCCTCCAAACTTTGGACCTAAGCTAATAAGAAACATATTGCTAGTCTTGACATTTACAATAGGCCAGTGGCTGGTTTTTGGATCTCGACCCATAGGTACAGAAACTAGACCTAACAGCCAGAACGGTCAAACAAATAGTTTGTGCGTTAATATTATCTCACTGACTACCTGGGAGAAGCATGGGAGAGAGCAGCGAAATCCTGGGCTCTTCCAGGCAGGAGCACGGCCCGGAGCTGAGGGGGGGCCTCATCACCTCATTGCAGCCCCTCCGAATCCAGAGCGGTCCCACCCATCCGCCCCGTGCTCCCACCCTGCAGGAGTGTGAGGTCATCATCCGGCAGCTTTACAATGCTAACAGCGTGCAGTCTCAAGAAGTAAGTATCCGTTGTCAAACAAACAAAATGCACTCAAACTGCAATGTGATAATGATTGCAATAATAACAATTGTGTGCCGTCTAGATTGTTCGTGTGAAGGCGGTGCTGAGAGATATTGTGTTGAGCAAAAAAATCACCCCAGAAAACTTCATTCTGACCAAGGCCTACCTTGCTGATAGTGCCCGGTAAAGTGATGGAGCATGTTAACATTTTCTACTCCACCAACCCATCCAGTGAGAAAGCAGCACAGTTGTGAAACAGTATTCAATTTTTTCCTTTTCAGCAAAGCTTCAGAAGTAGAGAGGTTTCCCCAGCTCGCTCCTCAAACGCTTCCCAAAAAAACGTATGTATAGTATCTGTGCCTCCCTGCTGTACTGAGTCTGCTGTACTGTGTCCTGTCGGCTGAATTTAATATATGTATCCATATAGTCAACAGATTTTCGTAACCTCCATAATTCTGCTTCTCACAGGAGTTTGTTGCAGCGTACTAACAGACTTTCACAATGTCACCCGTGTCAAAAAGCCAGCCTGGGCCTCTCAGTCAAATCCACCCATTTCTTCTTCCCCAGCTCTGGACCCTCTCAGGCTGGGGTGATCCTTCCAGCTCTCAAACAGAGTCTCAGCTCCACCATTGCAGAGAGACAGAGGAGGACCCAGGCTGTGCAGAGAAACCGTTTAAAAAGGACGGTGCAATGACAGGGTCAAATACTACCACAGAACCAGCTACAGCCACCTCAGGACTGCAACCTTTCATGATTGTTAGAAAAGATCACAACTGTCACAACTGACTGGATGTGGCCCATGCAATAAATTTCATATCAGATGTGCACATCACCCGTCTATGTTCTATGGTTTGATATTACTCACGAATATAGAGAAATTCACTCATGACAGACTGGTAACAAAAAGTATTTATGAATAGAAAAAGACAGATGAGTATATACACACTTCAAAGTTTAAACAGCCAAGTATTCACAACGTAAACATTGTTTTCTCAGTACTACAGCACTAAAGTCAAACCTTTTTACAGTGTGTTGCAACAGCACACTCTTGTGGTAGACTACAGTACTTACATTAAAGGTCTATAAAAAGTAACAACAGATTACCTTAAAAAAAGAACGTAAAAGTAAGACTGTCATTGCTGGCTCCATTAAGTTCTGCTCAATTTAACTACATTTCAAACTAAACCATTTTCCACTTCCTATCAGAAATCTTCTCTGAAACAAATCTGATGCATTGTGAGAGTGCAAGAAGATAACTCCTATATATCTTTAATGAGGGAGATCGTGCTTGGTCTCTAGGCTGCAGAGACATTGGCCTGATTAACACTTTGATGCCAGATATTGAGCAGTGCTGTCACAGAACAGTGACGGAGCCATATGGAATATGTTTGCACACACTTTGTTTGGTAATAGTCAACATTTTATGTAGCAGTCTCGTGCTTTAATGGTCCAAGTGTTATCAGTCATGTACCTAAAAGCAAACAATGTTGATATAAAAATCTAATAAACTGTCTATATAATGCTTGTCTTTTTTCCCACCCACTCAGACTGGTGACTTTTCCTATTTATTTTCCACTGGATGCAAGTTTCTTTTAGCAAACATAAAGATGTGCACACAACATACCCTGTGGTTGAACTGATAGTGTGTGCATAGCTGAGTTTCTCTTACTGAATGAGCGAGAGGGGCCTAAAATAGTTGTTAGTGTTGGTTTCGTTGGAATATTGTGTTGCATGGCCCAATGTTTTAGGAAGAGGACAGAACTGAAAACATCGGCCACGGATTGTTCTCACATTACTACCTTGCCAAACCATGATATACTGCCAGTTAGTTTTCCTGCAGCAAGAAATTTGGCAAAAAAAAAAATACTGAGGTGACTTTGCTTTCTTTCTTTGGTTCAGGACCATCTTTACAAAAGGTACTGATAATTAATAAGCCTCCCCATTTATTCCCTGGTTCCCAAGGTGAGGTACACATGCCATGTTTGCTGCAGTAGGAGGAGTCTACGGAGGTTCAACACAAAGTCCCCAAATCAAATTCAAACGTCAAAATGTTCAGTATGAAGGGTCAAATGGCAGCAGCTCCTTCCACTCTGACTCAACCTAAACATTCCCCCATCATGTTTACGTGAAAATAGTTAGTTATGAAAGTAAAACCTCTTAGAACATTTTAAGTGTATTGAAGATAAGGAGAGAAATCATAGCGCACGTTACAGAAAGTTTAAAGTTGGAATGGAGTTTTTAGCTTTAAATATGAGGAAGTAGTTACCTGAAGAAGTTTGGACAGAAGAAAAATAAGAAACTGAAATTTGAGGAAGGAATGAAGAGTGTTGCTTCCCTTAAAGGGGAATTCCACCCTCAAATCCTCTTACACAGTTATATATGATCAATCAGTGACGCACATTCCACACGCTCACATTCCAGGAGTTATTTTGTGCCTCATCTACTTCTGTTAGTGATTTCCTACGTTTCCCTGCCTTTCCCCAAGAGAACTTGCCTGGACTTGCTGCATCCAGCCATGGGTTGTGGTGTAGGTGGAGACAGCAATAACGAAAGTGATAGTAACAGAAAGCAAGAGTTTCCAGTTGTACCCCTTACTCAAAACACATGTCTTGTGGCATTCTGGTCTATTCAGGCTACTGTCAGTGGAGAAATTGCACCTCTTACATCTTCCTCGTCAATGAAGGATTTCTCTCTGTATGTGTTGAAAGCTGGTGCAAAATGGTGGGTCTTTGATTCTGGCTGACTGACACCAAACCTGATGTTTATCATTGATGTTCAAGATCAACATGCTGGATCGTTTTCCAGAGGACAAAATAGACTCAGACAAAAATAGACTCAGTTGAACTGTTATTACGATTTTTTTTCCATCAACTGTAATACATTTCTTTGCTGTCTAAACGGGAAAATACATGCAATCTGATATTTTAAATTCAGATCAGTCAGCGGAGGCAATACTGAAAACATTTATTTTGAGATGGTCATTTAAACACGCAAAGCTCTGCCCTGCATTGTTAAAAACTCCTTGTAAAAGCAATTATAAAAGCACCACAGCACTGGCTTCATTTCACAACATTAATCAAAATGTTGCTTACAGTTGTGCAACAACTTGGGGCAGGTTAAGAACTGTACAACCAGGTGGGGCAGGCGACAAACTGCATGTGGCTGGCCCAGCATACTCCACCCCTTTACGCAGAATCATCTGTTCATTCAGAATCAAAACTGCTTTATTCCCTAAATGTACAGGATTATATCTTCATCACATTGGTGTAGAGACTTTACTAGATACTTACACGGTCCAAGCCTGCATGACAGTTTAGTCAAGGGCTCACAACCTAATTTGTCAATACATCATCGGATCATGCAATTATCCCTTGGCACAATGCAATTATCCCTTGCGCCATTTATGGTGAGCACCTACGCAGAAACCTGGCTCGCATGTTAGAGGAAAGTGGAATGGATGAGAGCAGGTATGTCATCGGGGTTTGTTAAATTCGGCCCCAACACGTTCAGAAGAATCAACATCCCAGAATCACACCCCTCAACACCAGCTCTCCTACACCAGCTCTCCTACTCACTATCACTACTGCTCACTCACTACACTATGCCTACACTACTCATTGCATTTACACTTAGCTCACAACATCTCACACAGTAAGTCTGACCTTACCATGAATCTCAACAACAGCAGAGTAATGGGATGGTTGACCCTGCAGGCTTGAAACAACCTGTCATTAGTTCAGAAACCACTTTGACCCAACAATCAGAGGCTAATTTTTGAAACAGCCCACTCAATGGTTTGGAAACCGTTCAGTGGTTCAGAAACCAAATTGTAGAAATAATCATAAGGTAAAGGGATGGATGAACTTTCTAAAAAAACAGCCCACGTGTTCAGCAAACCGACAATTATACAAGAGCTGAGGATGGACGATGTATGACTACCTACTTCTGCTGCCATGTTCTATGCCTTCATATGATAAACTCCTGTCATGAGATGGACTTCCTTACTTTGGACCCCAACTGGTGTCATTTCTTTCTGGACAGAGCTGCTGGCTGCTCTTGTCATCTGCTTCAGAAGCCAATGGCCTAATGGAAGCCCTGGCCAGGAACCCAATGAAGAAAATGGTAGTCGATGTTACCACGCTAGCCAGCCTCCAGCATGTTCCCCTTTCCTCACTGTCCAGCCTCAGCTGCTAAGTCAATGTATCTAAGCTTCTTCTTTTCATATGCCTATGCCATGTCACACCATCAGTGTTAAACCACATGTATAGCGAACTGGAAAAGGTAATTGATATTTTGGTTATTAGTTGAAAGGCACTATATTTGAGCTTGGCCAGCGTTGAGTAAGCAGGCACCCATGTAAACTCCACCCTGACAACCCTGAGGGGAAATCTATTTTAGGCTCCTAAAATATGAGGGGTGGAAGTAACACAAATGAATTGATAAAAATAGATCTGATGAAAATACAAAAGTGATGAAAATGTGTGTGATCTGAAAATGTAATGAAAAATTGTGATTTCATCAATCCAAAGATGATTTGATAAAAACAGACATTTTCAAAATGTGTCACCACTTTCTATCATTCATTATTTATCAATTAAACAATAAAGTTGCCATTTATCACAATTCATCTCTCCTTTGTTCCTTCCACCGTTATTGCTAAACGTGAGTATTTTTTGTTACTTCCGCTCTAATACCTAAATGTCAATCGTAAACCACTCCCACTGAAGCTCAGCAAATTGCTTGACTGTGTTCCTGGCTACAAGGTTTGTCAGTGGGCATGGTTTTTGATTGACATTTAGGTATAAGGGTAGAAGTGACACTAATTTCTGATGTTAAACAATAAACGATAACGGGGAAATGAGGTTTCTCCACAAGGTGATTGGCTTCAGTCATGGTGATAGGATGAGGAGTGCAGCTATTCAGGAGGACCTCAGAACTGAGCTGCCAGTCCTGCACATTGAGAGGAGCCGGTTGAGGGGGTTTGGGCACGACGGGCAGGGAGGAGACCCCGAGGTAGACCCAGGACACACTGGAGGGGCTGCATCCCAATTGGACTGGGAGCACCTGGGGATGAGCTGGAGGAAGTTGCTGGGGAAAAGGATGTTTGGGCACCTCTGCTTGCCTTGTTGCGACCACGCCCCTGACCTGTATAAGCAGCTAGAAGATGGATGGATAGATGCAATGAATACATGTAAAAAAAAAAAAAAAAATTAATCTTTAAGATAAAAGAAAATGGCTTTACATGGAAATGAATTCATCCCTGCGATTCCTGAGAGTTCAAGTATTTTCACACTGAACACTACAACAATGAATTTCTCTCCATACTGAATTAAGACCAACTATACTATACAGCAGTGATAGCCCAATAGTTAGAGAAGCAATCTTTTGACTAGAGAGGAACTGGTTTGACTCCCAGGACCGCTTGGAGAAATCTGGGTCAGAGAGGTTGCCCTCACCTCCCTCAACAAGAACTGTCATGGTGCCCTTGAGCAAGGCCCTCTAGGTCCAGATGCTCCAGTGGAAGTGCTCAAGACCATGGCAGTGCTGGACAGCTCCCATGTCTGGAGGTGTGTATGACAGTAACCCTCCATCTCCCTGGGGTGTCCTGGTAGCTCAGTGGTCTAAGGCGCATACCACGTAACTGCAACATCCAGAGGCCCAGGACCTATATTGCATGTCGTCCCTCCTCTCTCACCCCATCTTTCCTGTCTCTCTCTACTGACTGTCAAATTCCCCCAAAAAATAATATTTAAAACTCTCCATTTCCCTGCAACTACTTCTACCGGCTGTTGCTGTGTATAAAATGTGTTTGCAGTTAACTTGCCAGTTATGATAAAATGAAGGTTAAAAAACGTTGATTCTTTCCCTCACCCACTAGAGGGCGTTATTGCGGGAGGAACTCCTAACTGAGGGCATCCACCACCAGATTCTATCAAACCCTATGATCATTTGATGGCAGTGCACACACAGGCATGTCATAGCTTACATTTATTGTACTTATTGCATAAAGCCTCCTTTCTAAAATCTTGCTAGAATCATGTTTCATGTTTATTGTTTCTTTTTTCAAAAATATGTGAATCCAGTTCGGGATGGTCATACGACCCAATTGTCTACATTTACAAACTCAAGATAGGCGTGACGTGAAAGGCTTTAATGAACAGTATGTTTGTGGTGACTAAGCTTATGGCAGAACTGTATCGTTTCCCCTTTTGTTGAGAACACATTGAGACTGTAAATGACATGTAGCCCTACACATCAGAGAAAAGAAAAATCTACATCCATGTCTGAGGAGGAAGAATCCCTGACTGTTTTCATCCAATTTGTTGCATCACTGAGCCTTTGTGGAAATGTGGGAATTGGCAAGCGCTAGCCATTAAGAAGCAGTGGGTGCAAATCTATTAACATTCAGACAGTGTTGCAGTGATGAGAGCTGCTCTGTGCCAGCTGCAGCCTCATGAGGCATGGTCACTGAAACCTCAATAACCAGAAGAACAGAGCTACCTTTTTTTTTTAAATATCTTTTACTTTCATCAAAGAGCAGAAGTTGCCCCGCCACATTGCACAACTTCACGCTCCGTCAGTGTTTTCTAACATGTTCTCTCGTTTGTTTTATCGTAGGCTACTTGGGAGGCGCCGTCCCCTGCATTTGAATTCCCCCCCGTCCCTTTCAGTATATTGTGTTGTGGGCTGGGTAGGTGGTAGAGCTCCAAATTGATGCGTCACAGTTCTGTGCCAGATAATACTTATTATGAGATTGAATGCAGGGGAAGTTGGGGATCAACAGGAATTGAAAATAGGGAAATATGTAAAGCTGAAATAGATGTTGACTGAGCAACTGCACTTCTGAACCAGGAGGTAGGTTAGTCTACAATCTGCCGTTCAGACCAGCAATGAGTAGAAACCCAGCATATAATTCCAGTCAGACTAATGATATCAACTCTTTTCATTACAGCCAGACCAGAGATGAGCTTTGCCTTTTGTCTTGCTGGTTGTTACTAATGTGTTACTAATCCAAATCAGACTCATTTTAATCACAAAGTACAATACATGTACATGAATTTGTCTTGGTGATATTAGTGCAGATACATAGATCCACGTTAAAACATGGACCCCTATTCCCAAGGAACCCCATCTGAGAAGGTTTTTGTCATCAGATATGGTGCAGTAATATATAAGTGCCTGCAATGTAGGCGGGGAGAAAACATCATTTGGGATTTATGTTTTCATCATTATACACTCTCACATTGCGATAGCTTCAAGGGAGAGCAATAATAGCAAAATCAACCTCTTCCTCATTCTGCTGGGGTCCCTCGGGAACCCTCTCAGGGACTCCTTGCGGTCCCTGGACCCCACTGGACCATTGAGTTTATAAATTTAAAAAAAAATGATGTGACCTAAATAGATATGAGATCCTTAGAACTGTATCTCCTTCATCCAGGGATGTAGTGGTAGACTCAATGTAAGATCCGATTTACCCACCTTTTCATCTGCAGAATAGAGTTTACACACTTTTATAACCTGATATAAATCTTCTAAGCAAGTAAGTAAATAAATAGTGTCAAACTGATGCAAGTCATATGAAGATAGACTCTTAAAAACAAAAATGATTAAATAATAAATAAAAAAAATCTGAAAGTATTTATTTATATGGTTTGTGGTCGATGATACACAGCTTTCATCAATTGCCTTACTATTAATATCCGGCTGTGCTGTGGAAACATCTACAGCACGCGGGGGTGTTGAGTCCCAGTCCCCCCGCCCTCTCCCTCCCTCCTCCTCCTCCTCCTCCCCTTCCTCCTTC
>CABFOQ010023777.1:0-17802 GCA_900660455.1 Gephyroberyx darwinii
CCACCTCCATGTCCCCTTGTCCAGGGAGAGGCTTCAGGGTGGGGTTGTTGTTGCTCCCTCGGTGAGGCCGCCACACCCTTATCCCACTACCTGGGGAAGGTGGGACATGCCGCCCTGCCCCTGTTTAAAGTGGGGGGGCTCCTGAGCACCGAACCGTCAGACGTTCAGACTTGAGACACTGATCCAAACACCTGATCACAACTATTCCTGGCCAACCTGCAGATCCAAATATCTGAGTAGGACAAGATGCAGTCCTAGAGATACCCGGGGCCTGGAGATTGACGTTTTAAGAGCAGTTTCTTATATCCCAGAGATAGCGGGATGTATGATTGACACCTAATACTAGCCACTACTACCTGCCGATAAAGATGACCTGATGTGATTCTATCCTAGCATTAGCCTCGCTTTACAGTTCCATGTCGTATGATAGATCTGCGTCTAGTTTAAAGTCCTGCTTGATGGTCATCACTCCGATCTGTTGCACACCTGAGGACCTATGAAGGCACTTAGCTCGGATTGAACTGATGGTGAGACGTGACCATTGCTAGCTCCTGTGGGAAGGACACAGCTAGCTGGTAGTATCACAAGAGACAGTGAGGGAACTAGCCGTGACGCTACAAACATCGCCGGTGGTTTTCCCTATTGCACTAAATGGAGTTTTGTTATGAGATGAAAAATGTTGACAGGAAGTAGGATATATTACTGTTTGTCTTGTTACTGTGAGAGAAAGGCTGTCGCTTTCACTTTGAAAAGGAAAAGCCAAAAGCTGGAATTACTTTTCTCTCTCTTTTTGTGTCTACTGTTTGAGACGTCCTTTGGGGGAAATTGTGCAATGCATGACCCAGTTGAATGCTTTCTACTGTACTAGCGTCCCTTTTGCGCCCTACAACTCTCTGACTACTCCCAACTGACTGAAAGACAGATCTACCGACAAAGAGCAAATGCTGAATTTTCAGGCGTAGTTCTTTATGCTGCCCTTGCTCTGTTTGTATTCAGAAACGCCGCGCTGTGTATCAGTGAACCAGCTTGTCTGTAGACTAGCTACTGTCGTAACACGGTACACTCGAATCATGTCATTTTCTGTGCACGGTGTACACTCCTCTGTGTGGCTAGTTGTAGCATCATATTAGCGAGTGTACGGTACACACTGTATATCTGTTACTGTCCTACACTGTAACTTTATGTGTCCACATGCCACAAGGGTGGCACACAGATATTTTGTCTTTCTCTGTATCATGTTATGGGCACACAATGGTCACATTACCACTGTACACTGTAGCATATGTTTGTGTGTGGTTTGTAGGTACACGCAAGGGAAATGCTGACATTCAGCACTCATTGTTGATGTTCAAAACTTGTGCTACTACTGTTGTCACGTCAAACACTTTCTATTGTCAGCCCCATTTGTGGTTTCCCCTCTAGCGGTATTTGCCCTTTGCTGTACAAATATCCTTTGCCTATTTATATCTGATCAAGTATAAATCAACACTCATTCAACTTAGTTTTTATATTGATGTTTGTTCTCTCAGTTCAAACACATGGTAATGCATGCATCTTCTGTGTACTGTATGAGGTGTTTGAAATATTTATTAACAGAATCATATTTTATCTGAAAGATATGTTTGTATGAGGTACAAAAGGGAGCTTCAAGCTCATGCGGGTATGTTTTTTTTCTGTGTGTGGGAGGATGTGTGTGCATGCCAAATGAGAAATTGCACACTTTTAAAGCTTTTTAGATGAAGACTGTAGTCGTTTTTTCACATTGTAAATACTTTTACAGCCTTTGTGAAGTTGTTTGAGTTGATGCTATGTACATGTCGGTGTCATAGTAAAGACATATCAAAATGACGTCTTGTGCATGTCACTTTCACCCTCCCCATTTGAAGAATTTTTATATTGCGCGTACATTAGTTAAACGTCCTTATTCTTGAAACCCAGGACTGTTTTAGTCCAACTAACCACAAGTGCAGCAAAGACCATTGGACCAGTGAGTTGCACCTCGGAATATTTTGGTATCAAAGACAGTATTTTGATGACCCTGACTTCTTGGCTACGACCAGCACCATTTTATCAATTAGGAGATTACAATAGTCATTCAGCAGACACTTTTATCCAAAGAGACTAAGAAGTGCATTCTGCGTAGGTAGGCAAGAGAACTACTAGTCACCAGAAATCGTAAGTGCATCTCCTTCCTAAACAAGCATCTAAGAGCAGCACCAGTGCTAAGGTAAAAGTGCAATATTCTATAGCCATCCACAATATATATTTATTTCTTAAACAAGTAGGCAAGTGCTAAGAGGAAAGGTCAGCACCAGAGTCTTAAACTGGATGAGAGCTGCTACGGAGGGAGCCAGTGTGGGGAATGAAGGGAGGTTGTGTGGGAGAACTTGGGGCGATTGAACACCAGACGAGCTGCAGCTGTCAAGACTGTGTTGAAAGTTGCACAAGTCTAGCCAGAGTCAAGTGACAAATCAGACCAGACTGAGCAGCAGCACTGCCATCAAAGGTTGTGGGTCACAACGTCAACAAAGTTACAATTACAATACAACCTCCGTATGGTGTACACAAAGAACTGCACAGGTTTTGCTTCAATATGTTTATTTCAAACTTTATTTAATAGTTTCAGTTTCAGTTGAACACCAAGATTGATGAGGAATAGAAGGACAGCCTGCTCAAGAAGTTGCTTCCAATAGCAAACCCAGGTAGATTGTCAACAGTTTGCCAAACGTGACTGGGAGAGGGGATAAGAAGAAAGTCTCACCAAGTCTGATATGGGGGGCAACTTCCACCTGCGACATAAACATGTCATCTGATTCAAGTGACATTGATGGAAAATGCCATCAGATCTATATGAGCAACAGATAATTCCAGACCAACGCAGCCATGTCAGCCAGCATAAAAACTCCACTCATATGATATATTTAAAGCTATAGGTGGCGTCGCAGGACAGCCTCATGCCCTTGCAACGACAACACAGGTTCTGGCGGTGAGGCCTCCTCATGTTAATGTGCCTCTGCTTCTTCTCACAGCAGCAGCAGGTCTGGGAGCAGCCCTGAGACAGGCAGAGAGAATGGGGTTAAGGGTGATAAGGGAACAAAGGAGAGGAGTTAGGAACAGTACCAAGAGTGAGCCTGGGAAAGTCACTGACCACTATTGAAGGATGCCAGAGTTTTGAGAGACTGAACAAGCCTTTGAGACCTGATCCAAGTTCATTAAATGCCATTTCTGATCATTAGTCCAATTCTGACCTCAAAGACAATGGAAAGCAGTGGATCCAACTTTACAATTCAGAAAGGGAATCAATCTCCTCCAAGCATGGCAATCCAATCCCAGAGGTCAGCCAAGTATTGGGAAAGTTGTCTAACACAATAAAACCTAAATGCACCTTGCAGAGGATGGACTCCACTCTGTAGGGGTTGAACCCCACCTGACACTTCCGGCAGAGCTGCTTGTAGTACACCTAATGGATTAAAAAAAGGTTTATCACACAACAGTGCTTATTTTTGTGCTTGCAGACTTCGATATCCATAAATTGGAGCATGAGTTTACCATAGGTTACAATGTATAATGGACTACTACCTTACTGGTTCCAGAGATGCACCACACGTAGGCACTCTCCCACCGGATGTTGCATTTTCTGCAGTGGAAAAAGCCATACCGCTGTTCCAGAAACTAACCAAGATGAGAACAGCAGTTAAAGAAATATGCTTCACTTTAACACTGACATTGTGCATGGCTATGAAGAGGTGATAAATATGACATGGTGAATGATTGGTAAAAGGTTATGCAGGATTCAAAGAGCCCCCTTTGATGAGTTTTGTCCCAGGGAGCCCCATTTAAGAAGATTTGTGTTGCCCATCTGTACTGTAGGTGGGGAGATCACAGCAGGGAGAGTGAAGCCTCTGAGCAGAAAAGTGAAACATTCCCCCCTATAGCGATAACTTAAAGTGAATGCAATAATACTGCAACTGATTCTTAACTTCCTGGGAATCGTCCTAGATCATCCATGAACCCCTGGGGGAACATGGACCCCCGTTTTAGGAACCACTGAACAGGCCCATCTCATTACTTGAGGCAACTGTGGCAAGAAACCAACCTGAAAGTTGGACCCCTTTGATGCCCGATGGAGGGGTGCTTTGCAGTCCATTGGTGTGACCTCGTTCTCATTTCGATCCGTCTCAGCATCCTTATCGGTGTCAAGGTCAAGGATTTCCGCTGGTTCGGCTTGCCCTTCACACTCACCATCATCGGTATGTGTCATAGACTTCAGGAAGGTCCTGCGATCAAACATCGGAGAGTAGATTGAAACAGGTCGCAAGAAGCGCAAGTCGTTCACTGGCGTGTTGCACGGCGCTTTCCCGTCTGGTGTGGAAGAATCTGGGCTCTTGGATGACTTGGAAGGGACAGGATAGTCACCTTCCTGGGAAAAAAGCGTCTTGGGGCCAAGCGAACATTGGACGATTTTATCCATTTTTGCGTTTACTTGCACGCCGCATTCTTTGGTGTTTGCCTTCCTGAGTCGAGGGGGTAAATTAGGATTGACTTGGGACAGAATAGCCTTGCAGAGCTCCAGGTAATTTAGGCCCTGGGGGGTCATAAACCGGCCCTCTCTCTTTCCCCAGCTGCCACCCTGGATGAACGGACCGCAGCCCGCAGTACCGCTGACATTGTAAGGCGAAAACGTGGCCACGAACCCCTCCATCGTGGCGCCATGAAACCAGCCTGGCCCTTAGATGCGTCAATAAATCGCCGTCTTGGATCATTGATTGGTTAATTGAGGACAGGGGCGTGGGCTTTATTGGAGCAGCACTGAGTGCTCAATAAAGAACTATGGTAAGCCTATAATACATTTTAGAGGAACACAGGAGATACATAAATATCATAAACTCACTATTGAGTACCACAGACACACTATAAGTCCCTAAAGTAATATTATCAGAATATTATAGGGAGACCATAACAGATTAAACAATACCAGGAAGTACGATAAAATAAACTGAAGTACGATAAAAGGAGAGAGAAATATGCCTAGTGATTTTTCGTTAGGATGCATTTGAATAGTGCCATTCAAAAATGCTATCTATCCATTTTGGGGAAATAATAATAATAATAATAATAATAATAATTAAATAATAAATAATAATTCTACAATTTGTCTATTACAAAGGGGTGC
This sequence comes from Gephyroberyx darwinii, assembly GCA_900660455.1. Taxonomy (NCBI): domain Eukaryota; kingdom Metazoa; phylum Chordata; class Actinopteri; order Trachichthyiformes; family Trachichthyidae; genus Gephyroberyx; species Gephyroberyx darwinii. The sequence goes on from CABFOQ010023777.1 coordinate 5,174, forward strand.
AAAAACAATGACAGTTCATTATTTAGGCTTATTCTTGTACTCTGTAATGTAAACCAGTAATTAGTCACTAACTGCATTTTAAAGTAACATTAAAGTCAAATAAATATGTTAAATAAGTATATAGTTATAGTTAGTTAATAGTTATCTTTTCAAACCCTGTCTATGGATAGATGTGGGACGACGACCCTCCCGTGACTCCAAATGTCTGGTTTTAAACGGATGCCCTGCAATAAAAGCTGCTGGTTGAAGAACGGGCGCAAACCTGAAACAATGCCTTATACTGGAGCTCCCCCTATAGCCATATAGCCCACTGGTCAGAGACACATAGAGGGTTATATATTACAAATAATATAATATTACAAACCATTACTAATCCATACCACAAAAGAAATTAAGCATAAAAGTGTTCTAAGACAGGATCTAACCCGCGACATACTCTATGTGAATTACTTGCAATTAGATATTAATATTGGCTATATAGGTTTATTGTGGGCTAATTAGACAAAGTAGACTTTTTAACAGGAAACAAACAAAGATGATATAAACACAATGGAAAAATGCTTGCTTTACACACCTACTCATATGAAATTGGAATGAAAAAATACCATAATTTAAAAAGCATAAGAGGGATGAAAAGGTTGTCAACACGCTCAAGTCGGCCAAAGTATGATGACATAAACAAAAATAAAAGATGAATGATTTTATAGTATAAATATGTAGGAGTAAATGACGCACAAGTAAAAGGCCGATGACTTAATAAAATAGACTGTTATGGCAGAGTATACTATAAAATAAATATAAACAGTTTAAAAACAATACCCAGAAGCAAAGAAGTACATTTAAATACAATGAAACTCTGTAATGATTTTACCACCAATTCTTAGCTTCTGTCTGAATAGTGCCATCTTCAACACCTCTTCAACAGCAGAGTGGAGATGGCTATTTTGATCAGATATCTCCCTGCCTCCACCTACAGCAGCTATATAAATCTGTATCATAGCTAACAACAAAAGATGGGGCACATGGGTACAAAAGCTCAAAAAGCTCAAATGGCGTCTGTGGTTTAATGTTTATGTATTTGGGAGTCCTTGGCAAGAAAAAGTGTGGGGACCCAAGAGTTTAGGTACTAAGTAGTAGATAAGTGCAGGTTTGGGCGGAAGAAGTGTAAGTGGCAGTCTAGTAAAACCACCATGTTTTGTGGCGCCTATTTATGAGATTGCACTTGCGCAATGGTCTGTTGCTGCCTTAAAGTGCTGTAGGAAATATCGTGATTACGAATTGAGAGCGCAAAAGCGACCCAACAAGGTGGTAAACACAAGTAGGAAATTGCGAGTTTTCTATGGTAACCAAAATGCTGAGATGTATAGTTTAGGCGGAAAAGAGCCAGGCACGACTTATTATTAGGCAAAGAAAGGTGATTGCCACAAAAGACTATTAAATGTATAAAGATTATTAATTGTTAATTAATTATTATTGCTTAGGGCCCCCAAGTCAGCTCTTGAGAAGAGTATGGAAATTGTGTTAACAAGTGATGGTAAAAGTGATGTATTTTATAATCATATATTATTATTTGTCATTCTTCGTAACCAGTTGGTATTCTTGTATGTTCTATTTCTATTCTATTCACACATTTCTATTGCAATAAATTAATTAAAACATAAATTACATGTATTACATGCATTTGTCTCCTGTTCATTCTGCCGCTGTAGCACAGTGTCACTTAATTTCTAAAATAAAAACAGTAACCATTATAAACAACTTTTATTACAAGGTTCATTTTGTTAAGCGACAGGATTTAGGATCTGGGAGTTCGGAGTTTACGAGGGTCAATGAAGCAGCATTAGGACTATTCACACTTTAGATGAGCATAACTCCATAGGTGGCGCTATGCACCCATGGATGGCTTTTTACCCGTGGGCACTGAATCTATACATATTGGCGCCATTTTGGAGCTAGGAGGGGGAAGAGAGCTGCAGAAGAGGACGCAATTGATCACAATTCGCCCAAACAGGTATGAAATTGCACCAGTGAACAAATCCTGTTTGATTGTAAGATATTGATATTTACAAGTACTGCTGCAAAAACCTGTATCCAACCCTGGATGTATCCGTGGAGTAGCCAGGTTTCCAGGGCTGGTAGGGAGAGCGCAGCCCGCCTTCCTCGCCTGTGTTCTGGGTAGCCGTGTCAGATTTACAGCGCTGGTTGACCGGGTGGTGCGGCGCAAAATGGTTAGCTAGTATAATGCTAGCCTATTTGCTAAGCTACACGTCTCAGCATCAGCAAACAATGACTCGAAGTCGTTGCATATTTGGGCTCGGGAAACGGGTAGCGATATAGTTTGATGATCTATTTTGTGTACTAGCTTACCGCCCTCTGTCACCGATATTGCCCGCTAACGTTAGCTAGGTAACGCTAGTCAGTGTTATGGCTAGCAAGACTGCTTTCCAGCTAGCTAGCTAGCCAGCTAACGTTAGCTAACTAGATTTGCTAACGTTACGGTCAACGTTACAGCAACAAGGCAGTCTAGACTATACCATAGCCTGTGGCCCTGACATGCCTCTGTGCCATAACAACAATGCGCCCGTCCATTCACAAAATTGGTTCTCCAACTTATCTAGATCTAACATTACTACTGCATAGATACTGTTGGTAATAAAATAAAACCCTAATCTAATGCTCAAAATATTTATGTTTTCCGTTATAGGCTGTTTCTTAGAGGCGCATTGAGCAGATTCACCGGTTCTTCCCAGCGTAGAAATAATTGGTCTGTTTAATGGTTGATCGTTTGGTTAATTGAGTAGACAGTCGATGGATTATAACAGCTATCCACCCTTTTATACTTTCCACCCACTGATGAGGGCTCATAGTGTGGAAAACAGCACACTGCTAGTCTGTTGTTATTGATATAATAACGGCCTTTCTGCGGTGGGGATTGTATCTGTAGAAACCTCGAAAATAAGACCGTACAGTTATTTCCAAAAACAGATAATAAATATTATTTCCACAAATGCTCAGCCAATCACTTCAATCAGGGTGCTCCAATGCATTGCTTTGACAACTAACAGTCTGTAGTTATTGGGCTTGACACATGCACCCACCCTCACTTTGTAAATAACACTTGTTTTGGTTATTGGAAAGTTGTTGAGGCAGGAGCCGTTGGCATCTGTTTCCTACAGCCCTGCAGAAAACATTGCCCTGAGAAATCATGTTTGAGTCTTCTTGATAGTAGGACTATGTTGTCAAACATTTATGCATTTATTTTGGGTCATGCTGCTGAGTTGTTTTTGATAGTTTTCTATCCTTGGTGATTTATGTTAACGTTGCTAAACAATCCAGTCTTCTTTGGCTTCAGCTATCTCTGAACTTCTGAAGTTGTGTTTTCTTGCTACTTGCTACAGCCACACATCAAACCACACAGACCAGTGTTTCCTCTAACTACTTTGCAGAATTGCTGGTTGGGGTAGCTTTTGGTTTTGGTGAGATGTTTTGGCTGTAGTGCAGGTTGCAGCGCTCTAGGTTGTCTGTGCATTATAAAAGGGAATTTAGCTAAACTATGTAGGTCAAATTCATGCTGTGTGTAGCCCCGTTGGTAGGTTTTTCCTGTGGCGGGGCGTCAGGGTTGAATGAATGTAAAGGGAAAAAAAATGTGTTGACATTGCCAATGTAATGCTATGTAATTCAGCATTGTGTCTGTTTTAGATGGAATGACTTATGGCTTCCCTGGCAGACTGTCTTCTTTGGAGGTTTGCTCCAACTCTCCTCTCTCTTTCCTGCAGGTTTTATTTCAATCCGTCCTTCTCTACCTCCTTGTCGTTTCTGGCCAGCCTCCGCTGGGTCAGATTTGGCAGAGTAATGCTTTAGAAAAGTTTGTCTGTGAAGTTTGGAGCTTGGGACTTTGCCTATCCTCGAGTCTTAACAGTGCTTTCCTGTTCAGCTTTTCATTTTCCCTCGATGTGTGTGGGTGTGCACGTGCACGTGCACGTGGAGGTTTAGGTCAGTGAGTTCAGCCTCATAACCAGCTGGTGCCTAGTCCTCCCTCTCTGTTTGCTGACAGTCACCCTCCTCCCCATGGGTAACCAAGGACAGCTGGGTCAAAGTTCAGATTAGGTTAGGACAACTACTGTGTACATGTCTACCAAGTACTGCTGGCTGCTGTGTCAGGAGGACAGAGGGAGAGCAGAACCAGCGGGTAGATAGGAAATGCTCACCGGGGGATAAATGTGTTTGGCTGTGATAAACCAGGAATGAGTTCAATGTAGCCCATGTTCAGCGTATTTAATGTGGGATGAAGCCTGTCTGTGCACGATTATTTCACTGCTGTCTTTTATTCAAAGTGAAATATTCCCTGTTGGATGGTGCTCAGACAGACCCCCAGGTTGACAAATACTCTGTTCTGATTGGTTTCCAGAGCTCTGTGTGTCTCTGTGATAGGCTGAGAGAGACTCATCTTTGGCAGCAGCTGTGGGGTGGAAAGAAGGTCAGAACAGAGCAATCTGGCAGCCTGCCAGTGTCGTGTGTGTGTGTGCGTGTGTGTGTGTGTGTACTAAAGTGCAGCCACAGAAAAATGATTGGTTGAGATTCAAAACTCAGTATTGCGGTCTGGCCTCTAAACCAAAATCCTGAAAACAGAGTGCAGACCTAGTGACCCAGTGTGTTTCATAACAATCAGTCCAGTGACAGTAGCAACATCACTTTAGGAAAGTCAGAAACGGGGCATTAGTTGCTGTGTTCATTCACGCAGTGCTTTTTAGTTACAGTGCCACACAGTCCAGAGTACAGTAGAACCTTGTTTTTCTGAACGTCCTGGGAGTGGAGGTTAGGCTATGCAATGAAGTGTTGTAAACGGGGCAGGAAAATAACATTTCTGCCCACCGGCGTCAGGGGCTTGTGGATTCCGTATTTCGTCAGCCAGACACACTTATATCAATATCATCTGATCATCTGTCTAACCATAATCAAACACTATTCTTTTAGTTCCAATTCAGCGTCACAGCAATCAAATTTGTTTATCACATTTTGTTGAAGTGATTGCTTCTAAATCAAAAGTGTAACCAAGTGGTGCTGCAGCAGCGCAACTGTCACATTGTTAAGAGAAGCTTACAACATTTTTTTCCCACAACAAAACATCACTAAATGTGTTTTCTAGGAGAAGGAGCTGCAACTATAAAACTAATTGAAGGAGATCATTAATAGAAGTGGATAATGATCTAGTGGAAAAAGAGATTCAAGGCACTACTGGTGAAAAAGCCCTTGTAACCTGATGAAGGCCATGGGGGGTTGAAACGCTTTGGGTGCAGTTCTTACAATTATGAGTAGCCAAATGTAATAAAGACTTTTTAACAAATTATCAGAGTGCCTTGGATTTTCTTTTTTCCACATGATTACCAGGAGATAAATAAAATCCACTCAAAGAGCACGCAGCTCCCCGATCGTTACCATTAGAGGCACATTCCACGTTAGTTTCTGCTCTTTCAGCCAATATTCAACTGAGGTGCATCTGCACAACTGCCATCGGTGTTGTTTAATATTTCAGGTGGTGCGCAACCTCTTAAAGGTGAAAAAAAACAAAAGCTGTTCCGAGCGGGTGCATTACTACCTTTTTAATACCTTTCATGACCAAACGACGACGGCGAGGTGAGACCAGTTGAACAGCTGCTGTATGTGAAGCGCAGTATGACCGACCTGGCCACGAGCAATACTTTAAATTGAAAGTCAAAGCACATTTGGCTTCGTGCGAATGCCCTAACCATGAAATGGGTGTAATCCCTGCAAGGCCAGTGGCTGTGGTAATGAAATATGGAACACAAAGCCAACAGAGACCTGGAGTGAAAACTGTCTTCCCGCTCTCAGCCTCATCCTAGATTCAGCTTGCAGAATACCATTACCTTGCGGTGAATACCTCGCTGAATATTTCACAGGGTCTTCTATCGCAGACTCCTTTTCAAGCTTTGAAGTCTTAAAAAGATTTGTCTTGGGATTCAAAACGGGTGATGTACTTTTTAATCTTTTTTTTAAATTTTTTTATTGAAGTTAAGCAATTCTGCAAGGTGGTTTTTAGCCTCTCTTCTCTCTTTCTCTCCACCTCCCTCTATCTCTGTCTCACTCTCTCCCGCTCCTTCCCATAATTTGAGTTTATTACTAATGTTATCATGTCTGTCTCTCCTCAGGCAGTAAAGAGCTAAGAGGATGGCTCACTCTAAAGCTCGAGCCGCAGACGGGAAGGTGACCTACCCTCCGGGGGTCAAGGAGATCTCAGACAAGATCTCCAAAGAGGAGATGGTCCGCCGACTCAAGGTCAGTCCCGTTCTGCCGAAGCACTGTGTACCGTGGTGGTAGATGTAGAGATCAGGGGGAATTGCTAGAAATCTCTCGATACGATATTGTCATGATGATATTAATGCTATTCTTTTATAATACACAAGTATTAAAATTGAAATATTGCAATTCAGATTCCAATATTTAGACATTTGTTCCGTTCTGTTTTTTAATACTTTTATATCTGTTATTTTTACTGCACTGAAGTTATATCCCTAAAGAAATACAATCTCTGAATCGATTAAACATGAAGCCTGAACTTAATCAAAGCCTTTCTAGTCTTTCCAGTAATGATTTTTTTTGCTTTTTTTTTTACGATCTGGTCTTTCATTTATAGGCCTTAAATGTGAATGAAAACTACATTTTATGTCAGCATATTGATACAGTATTTTCAGGGGTATTCTGATATTATACTGCATTGTTGTGGGGTTTTTTCCCGTTTTTTTTCTTTGTAGCCTTAATACAGTTTTGAAAGTATTTTGCCATAAGGGAGTTTATCAATGAACTTATAGGGAGCAATTCAACAAATAAGAGTAATATGGATAGATGTTAACCCCCTTGCCTTGCACTCAAACACTGTAAAAGCAGATTATTTTTATTGATGCAGCTGTTCACCCGACCAGTCTGACACCTGCTCTCTCCATTCCCCTTTCTCCAGATGGTGGTGAAGACGTTCATGGACATGGACCAGGACTCTGAGGAGGAGAAGGAGTTGTATCTGAACCTGGCCCTCCATCTGGCCTCAGACTTCTTCCTCAAACATCCGGACAAAGACGTGCGCCTGCTCGTGGCCTGTTGTCTGGCAGACATATTCAGGATCTACGCCCCTGAGGCGCCCTACACCTCCCCAGACAAACTCAAGGTACTCGAGAGCCTGATGTGGTGATTTAATCGGGCCAAATGAAATCACTTCTTTGGCCAGCAGGCCACAGCAGCTGGTCAATGTCCCCAATTCACAATCTACTGTAACTATTTCACCATCAAACTAGCTTCTTAGGATAGAAGACTGCCACTGAGGGTTTGTTTCTTGTCAGAGTAGTATAACGTACTAGCTATTGGATGGTGTTAATTTCACCATCCTGGATAATATTAGGTGTAACTTATGCCAGACACAAAATCAGACCCAGAGAGCTCCTAAGAGCAAGACACTAATCAGTTTGAAGTCTCAGTTATGATCCCTCCATCTGGTGTGTCAAGCTTGTGGGTTTTTGGGAATGCTTTTATTTTTTTCCCTTTCATTTTACATTTTGAGATATTTCGCTGATGCTCTTATAAACAACTTACAAGTAGTGAGCAGGTTGGGATTTCATGTCTTGCTCAAGGACACTTTGACACATAGCTGTTTATGGAACAATTGACTAGCGATTGATTGTTGCTAGGCGTCTCACCAGTTACTTTCAGTTATGGGATGGTCTGTCAAAGCACTTGGTGTCCCTGCGAGGCATTTTGGACACAACACTCCTGTTTATTTCAACTAAAGAGTTATTTTTTTTGCCTATTGTTTCCTGTTTTGTCGTGTAGCCCTGATCGCACCTGAGTTTTACTGATAGATAATGCATGGATGACTGATGACTGTGTGTTCAGTGTTCAGTAACAGTTCCCGGTCTTTTCTCCAGGACATCTTCATGTTCATCACCAGACAACTCAAAGGATTGGAGGACACCAAAAGCGCTCAGTTCAACAGATACTTCTACCTGCTTGAGGTGTGTAGGTGTGGGTGTATCAGCTACATTCTACATGGGTTGCTGCATGTAAACATAACGGGGTAAAGAAACCTGATTACATGACTCCGATATTAAAGAGTTAATGTGGCATGTAAACATCTTACTCCTTTCACTTTGTGTTTTTGTTGCCTACGCTATCTGTCTTTGCTAGCCTTCTGTTGCTCAGTCAACGAGGGAGAGGAGAGTTGGCGGCTGCAGCTTTCCTGCTGGCAGACCGTTGTAACTGTGGGCGGGACACTACAAGTGGAATATTCTGTTAATTGGTGTATTAATAGAAACAGCGCTACTCAGTCACAGGGTATCAAAGGTGCCTTGTAAACAGCTTAACCTGAATAAGACCTCAAAGGGAGACTGGCCAAATGTCCTAATTGCAAACTGCATGTAAACAGAGCCATTTCTTATTTTCCATTGATCCTATTATTTGACTCACAGCCTGACATATCAGCCTACCAATGCATGTGTGTATTCAAGGTCTTATGCAACAGCATGCTAGTTGAATGGATGCGGTGTAGGGCAAGTGTAGAAGAGGAAGCAGAAGTAACTTGTAAAAAAGATGTGGTGGCAGAAAGACATTCACTCGCTCCTGCTGTGCTACAGAGGCTTACACACACTGCGCCCAGTAGCTCTGTAAGCTTAACGTTTTAATTGTGTTTTTCAAGTCTTTCAGGTTGCCACGGCCTCTAAATATCAACTCTTTTCTGCTGACCATGATAACCAGAAAAACCTTTTTAAAAACTATTTTTAGCAGCCTAAAACTCCAATGTATATGACAGACCTCTTAGAATCGTTTGAAGAGAGAAGTTTTCATCAGAACTGTTTCTTTCCAAACCATTCATGTGAACTCTGAGTTATTGATTGGCTTTTTTTTGAGTTCCCTCTCACGGGGATGTCCTCTGGTTGAGTAGTTTGTTTTGATTTTGAACACCGAGTGCTTTTTATTTGTGTGGGTTTGCTCCAGGAGGTTGTTTCCTGATGAAAACAAAGGGCACATCTCACAGGTGAAATTGGTAGTAAAGCTATTATATAAAATGTGTCTGTACGTTGATTGCGCAATCATTGGAGATGAAAAATGGATGCAACAACTGCCAAACTAGCTAGCTTTGAAAGGCCAGTGTTTGATTACGGTTAGACAATCAGATGATAGCGATAATAGTTCCTTTTCTCATCATGAAACACAATTTCTCTTCAAATTGCCATAAAGGGATTATTTAAGATATAGCTGTTAAAGTGACGTGGACTCCGACCTCATCTGAGAGCCGATGTTTCCCTGACAGGACAGTATGAATGGAAAAAAGCCCAAAACAAATCAGTTCTTTTAATATTATATGTTTAAAAAAATATATATTTGGTGGAACAAGCGTGGCTGTTTTTTTTCCTCACCCTTCCTAGATGCATCTGCAGTGTTAATAGCGTCGTCACTAACCTCCCGTCTCTCTTCTTTACGTTCAGAACATAGCGTGGGTGAAGTCGTACAATATTTGCTTTGAGCTCGAGGACAGCAATGAGATCTTCACCCAGCTTTACAGAACACTCTTCCAGGTCATCAAGTAAGTCCCTTTATCTAATCCCTGTATGTCTCTGTACATTTTTGTATTTACGTGGGTTTTATTTTTTCATGTCGTTCTTATCGTGTCTGCAGTAGGCGGTAACGAATCAGCTCCTGTAGCACCTCTAACACCCCGTTCTGTCTCAGCCGCTACATCGTAAAACAGGACTGTAGCGATGGGTTTGTTTCTGTCTGATAGGCCCCTCCCCCCTCTCCTTCTCTTTTTACTACACACCGCCCCCCCTCTCCCTTTCACTCGGCTGAACACAACCTTGGGGGCTGAATTCTGCAGCACAGAATTTGGCACTTTGCCCTTGGAACAAAATTGTGTGAGTCAAGGTTGTGCATGCACAAGACTTTTTTTTTAAAGGGAGAAGCTGGAGAGCTCTGCTTTCACGAGTTAAATGTTTGCAGTGAGCTGGAAGATGTGCAGGAATGCAGCGTGTGTGTGTGGCTCGTAGTGAATGGGAGGTAATGAGACTAGAAATGCCTGGTACAGATCTCTATAATAAGCTTTACTTGCCATTGTAACCAATCATTATGAGCCAGTAAACCTGCCCTGTATGATCTGTGCATCGTAGCCACATGGAGGGTTTTGATTGAGGCTCATCATCATTGAGTTTGTCTAAAATGAGATATTCACCAAATAAAAAAGCTCTACAAAGTGGCTGTCTGCATGAAAGTCATGCTCAGCAATGGCGTTTCTTGTTTTCAAAATGGTTTTTTTTTTAAAATGAGCATCAAGTAGCAGTTTATTTCCCCCCCGAAATGGATATTCAGCACTTTGAATTGAAACTCATTATGTGAACGTGAACTCAGCTGAACCCAGTGCTGGATGTGATGTGCTAGCAGCTAACCATATTCGAGTGGTCGGTGATGTAATCTTTGACCCTTGAACCCTTTGCCGCCTTGTTTCCATAGCAACGGCCACAACCAGAAGGTGCACATGCACATGGTGGATCTCATGAGCTCCATCATCTGTGAGGGAGACACTGTGTCGCAGGAGCTCCTGGACACTGTGCTGGTCAACCTGGTGCCAGCACACAAGGTACGTGGCACATGGCTTGTGAACATGCGTGCTTGACATGATGTGATCAATGGCAACACACAAGCATGAACACTCAGCAGAGACGTCTCAGTAGCGGATGAACACTCAAGTGAAGTGATTTAATAGGGCCAGTACACCGAGGCCAATGTCATTTTCCATCCTCTGTAATTCAGTGAGACCCCTGCAGGTGAGAAGAGGTAACGCAGGTTTCCCCAGTAAAGCAAGTTTCCCCAGTGTCCATCATCTGTGCCTCCTGCAAGCCTCTTGACACGATTCCTCTGTGTGCAAAATGAGAAATGATAGACTACACCCTCTTTCAGCTGTGTAGTCGTTGCTGCTGATTTATCGACTGTTTTGTTTCCTCCTCCTCCGTCTAGAATCTGAATAAACAAGCGTATGACCTGGCCAAAGCTCTGCTGAAGAGGACTGCTCAGGCGATTGAACCCTACATCACCAATGTAAGATGAAATCCCTGACACGGTCTCATTTATTTCACGTGATTGTGAGTTTGAGAGTGGCTATGTGAGTGTGTAATGAGTGAGAGCGAGTGAATGAAGGTACTGAATCTTGACTCTTGGGTGGATGGGGACCTGCTTGTTGTTTGCGTGTTTGTTTCGGGATCACTTGCAGCTATGTATATCCTGGAAAAGTCATGGAATTTGAAAGCGGTCTCTTCGGGTCTGGAGAAGTCATTGGTGAAATGGTGCATGTCCAAAAATGTGTCCTGTGTAGCTCATTGGGTGGAGCATGACACTAACCCTGCCAAGTTTAGGGGGTCATTTCCAACTGGGGCCTCCCACGTTAAAAATGTATGAACTCATGGCATTTAGTTGAAAACATCCACCAAATGACATATTCTGAAACTGTTGGAAATGTCATGACATTTTTTCCATAATCTCTTCATATACTTATTTACCAACAATGTCAAGCTTGGCTGCTGGTAGAATGAGACACTACTGAAGGATTAAGACTCCTGATTCGATTAGTCCCAAGTCTAAGTTGTAGCGAGCCAAACTGATAACTTCAGTAGTGGTTTCCTGGTGTTTATGTCCTAAGCTGCACACCTTATACATTGCAACTGCAACATCATAAGTTAAACTGTAACTGGGGCAGCAGGGTGGAGTTGGGAGTCAACCGGAGGCCCCGGTTCAAGCCCCTGTGTCAGCGCATGTCATCTGTCTCGCAGTACACAATCTAATAACGTACAAACAAACAACTGAACACAGATGCTGAAAATTGTGCTACATGTCACAGAAAAGTCATGTAATCTGTGTAGCAGAAACATGTAGGAACTCCTTTTTTGGATGTGGTGTCTGTTTACCCAATATCTCTCTCTCTGTCAGTTCTTCAACCAGGTGCTGATGCTGGGGAAGACGTCAGTTAGCGATCTGTCTGAACACGTCTTCGACCTCATCCTGGAGCTCTACAACATAGACAGCCACCTGCTGCTCTCTGTGCTGCCGCAGCTCGAGTTCAAACTCAAGGTAATTTATGTTTATTCCTGCTGTTATAATATTAGTGTTGTATAATCTTGTGCGATTTATGCTATAAATGTTGGCTTTATCTTACAGCACATTGTAGCTTTAGGAAAAGTGTTGAACTTATTATTATTATTATTGTTATTGGTAGCAGCAGCAGTGGTTGTATTATTATTGGTGGTGTCATTATCTTAGCCACACACCACACTAGATACCCAAATTCTCTGACCCATTACACACAAAATTGCACACTTTCATGTTCTCTTTCTCTGCGGGTTTGTTGCTTCGTATTAGAAAGATAAGGTAGTCAGCCACTCGGCATAATGTTGCCGCTGCAGTGTCTCGTAAAGGCATCCTGCTGATGGATAACGCTCATTAACCGTTCAGAGGGAGTGTAGATCACTGCTGTCTCTGCAAAATTATAGTCATGATAAAATCTCTCCCCCGCAGAACTCTCTCTCTCTCTCTCTCTCTCTCTCTCTCTCTCTCTCTCTCTCTCTCTCTCTCTCTTCCTCTGT
>CABFOQ010023778.1:0-19045 GCA_900660455.1 Gephyroberyx darwinii
CGTGTTGGCACTGTGCCCTGGCGTTTAAAAAAAAAAAAATTGATTGGCCTGATGGGGATGCTGTAATTAAAGGTCAAAATTTGAAAATCAAAAAATCGCAGACCCAACTGGTGCAATTTTGCCAAAACTTGGAAGGATGATGTGTCCTGGCATTGTGTTCTGGCATTTAAAATCATTACTCTGATTGGCCCAATAGGGGTGCAATAATGAAAGGTCAAATTTTCAAACTTTGAAAGTCCGTAACTGTTGCAACCATGATTTTGATGAAACTTGTTATCATTCACGAGGGACGACGTGTTTATTTGTTGGTTTTGAAACCGACAAACTGCACATTCCCTGTAAATGGGATCAAATCTCTCCCTCTCTTTTTCTCCCTCTTTGTAGCCCTCTCGGTTCTCTCTCATCTGTATGATTCACAGATCTGGAGGATGCAGGGTCATATTTAGCTCTCGTAAAAATGCACAGGTCGTCACACAGATACGTTCTGACAGCTGTGGGGTTTTGTGGGTAAATAGTGGGTGTGCTGTGCGCCAGAACCACAGCTCACAAGGGCCCATGACAGAATGACAAATTTCTCCCACCGTTGCTAGGTCCTGTCAAAACACTGCACCAAAACAATGCACTTCCCTGGTAATCTACTCAACCTGTGCCTTGACGGATAGAAAAGCTACTGGGAGCTGAGGGAGGAGCTGTGTGAGACTGATGTTCAAATGATAGAAAGATGGAAGGCATAATAGTTTTCAGTAACAAGTTGGAGTTGCGTATTAGGATCAGAACCACATTAATCTCCAAGTAAAATAAAAATGGATTAGAATTTAGACCAATAGTTGCAAATGATCCCTAGATGCAGAGATACAAAAACAAGGATGTGGCAGAGGCTGTAAGTCAAGGAGGGAGAGAGAGAGAGACCCCGAGGAAGAGACAGGATAGAGTGAGAGGTCATTAGCGGTGATTTGCGGTCGCGTTGCGGTTTGTACCACTGACACATCCATAATGGATTTCAGGATGTGCTAAGCAGTGCTGCAAATCTGCCGTGGACGCAGCCAGCTGAGATCTCCGAGCCAAGAGCTGAAGGTGCCAGGGGCGAGCAGGGCTATACATTAAACATAAACTGCACCAGTCTGACTCTCATTCTCTCCCTTCTCCGTGTGACCCTTCATCAGGCCCGTGGGAGCACTCTGTAACACCTGACATTTGTAGGAATAATCGCCACTAAATGACTGACCTTTGTTTCTCAGCGATTCCAAAGAAAGTTTATTGTCAATGACGCTCACGTGTCCCGCTGTTATCTTCCAGTTTCTTCCAAGATGGCTTGAAGACAGCAGATAAGCTGAAGCAGTACATCGAGAAGTTGGCAGCTGACCTCTACAATGTAAATACTCACACGGCCTTTTCATCTCTTCCTTTCTGTTTGCTCTTCCACCCACTTTCACGTGAAGTATCAGCTTTCATCTGAATTTAAAAGCTGGTTGTTTGTGCACGCCCTCCTGCGACCGTGCGGCGGCGTTTATGTTTTCCTCACCCGTGCATTTGTTTCCTCCTCAGATCAAACAAACTCAGGATGAGGAGAAGAAGCAACTGACTGCCCTCAGAGATCTGATCAAGTCCTCCCTCCAGCTGGACCAGAAGGAGGTAGGCAGGCCAAACTGGGCCAAATTCAAACCAGTCCAAACTGTGCCATACTAAGCACCGCCCTGTCAGCCCAGATTCTACCAGGCTCTGCACAGATAGATTGTAACAGGCCAGCTCATGTTCTACCTAGCACCTCCCCTCAGTCTGGCCACTATCAGGTTTGGAGCTAGTTTCCTGTAGCACAGAGCGAGTGCCCAGTGCTGTACCATGCTGGTAGCCAGTGTGTGGTAGGCTTTGCTGGTGACCAGTGTTGTGCCTCACTGGCTGCTCAGTGGAGAGCCACTCACTGCTTGACTTAACACCACATCAGCACTTAACAATGCACACACAACCGAAAACACTGCCTGACTTAACGCTGTATGTGGGTTTCACCGCCCTTGGGTCTCACTCACATTCTCCCTTAGTCAGGTGTTTTGCACGATACAGTCTTTGTAGCCTTAGTAGCTTTCAGTGCTTTTATTTGTACCTTGTTAATCGCACCCACAGTTAAGCACTACTTTTTAGAAAAAACAAACAGGGAGGCACTCTTTCACACCCACCACCTCCACCTGAGCTGGATCTTTCACACCTCTCCCCTCTGTCTCCCTCTCTGCCTTCTGCTTGTCTGGAATCAAGTCTAGAAGAGTAAGTGCCGGTGCATGTTGAGCATGCTAGCGTCTGTCCTGGTTGAAAATGGAGTGGTTTGGCCACTTAGAGATATTGCAGAGCATGCCTTGTAGGTTCCATATTTCTCTGGTAGCCCACTCAGCTTAATCAAGAGGCCCTATACCCTGATGTCAGAGGGTCAGTTCACTGAGTATGTGTGCAAGTACATACTGTATGTTTGTGTTTGTGTGTGCGTTTGCATGCCTCAAAGAATCTGTGCTGTATACAGTAAGAGTAACTTGTGTGTTTGTGTGTGTGTGTGTGTGTGCAGGACTCTCAGAGTAAGCAGGGTGGTTACAGCATGCACCAGCTGCAGGGCAACAAGGAGTTTGGCTGTGAGAAGAAAGGATATCTAATGAAGAAGAGTGATGGGTAAGTTACAAACAAGGTTGTTATTTAATGCTACTACTATACTGTCGTACAACGTTCATGCCACGATGAAATTATACTGCGCATAGAGAAATAAAGACATGACAACAGATTCCCTCCCGCTGATGTTTCCCTGCAGGCTGAGGAAGGTGTGGCAGAGGAGGCAGTGCTCAGTGAAGGGTGGCATCCTCACCATCGCTCATGCCACGGTGAGTAGACCTCACAATGTACACACACACACACACACATACACACGCACGCTCACAAAAGAACTCCCAGGCCCCCACAAGTGACTGTGGATCAAAGGGAGAACATCATGCAGGGCGGTTGTGTTGGGCTTTCTCAATCTGGAGGCTGGCAGAGTAGAATTGACATAGATGAGTTGCCATGGTAACCTGCCGCCTCCCCCCTCCCCCTCTCCCTGCTGCGCCTGGGTGACTCATCTCTGAGTATGAGTATGAGTGTGAGAGTGAGTGTATATCCTGGCACATCCATAGCTTTGTAGACTAAGTCTCCACTCTTATGCAACAACAGACACTCTTCAGTGTGAAACATCTTTCTTTTGGACTATAAGAACTTTAAACTTGAAATGCCAAATTAGCTCATTCTATAATACTGTCTTTCATTTGAGATATAACCTCCAACCCGCCTGACTCAAAGGGAGGTACCCAATTTAGGAGCAAATTAAGCTAATAGTGGGAGAGGAGTGCTGAGTGTCTCATCAGGCACACTTAATCAGTAAATCCAATCTGAGACTTTTCTAAAAAAGAAACGGTAAACATTGTAGTGGGATTTAAGAATCAGCAAGGTTTGGAAAATAAGAACTAAAAGGCTGTGCGTTGTTATCCATCCTCAGTTGATTATGAATACTTACTTTTTCATTCCAAAACACAATATTTCCATTTTAGGAAAATGTTTTACCATATGTTCATTGCTCAAGAGATCAGAAATGCATCCAACTTTATCACCTACAATTCTGTAAGCAAAGCTCTTAATATAACTTTTTAATGAGGTATACTTTCTTGGCAGCAATTATTTGGTTAGTGTAGGTGTTATATTTTTCAAATGGTGGAAATCTCATCTGGAATGAAATGTCTCATATTAATTTAGTTTTGAAATATAGCTTTCACGTTGGAAACCAAATCAACTAGTCCATGTGGAATATAAAACTAACCATACTGCACAGGGTTTACTATTGTTCACAGGTCAAGGATTTAATTATGGGAAGATGTGTCAATACATTTTTATCAATTTATTGATGCTTTACAGATTACATGTTTAAGCTATCAAACCCTCTGGCACTGCTTTCATGGTGCCGTTGAGGTGTGAAGAAGAATTGTTGACACTGTTGAGGACTGGCAGCGAGCCTGCTTGTAAATCTAGCTGGATAGCTTGGTACAGTTGGCACACAGGAGGCTACTTTAAAAACAGACCAGCTGGATGTTACTTCACGGGGAGGATAAGCTCTAGCAGAGCATAATCGACGTGACTGATGTGACCGTGAGTCCATGCAAAGTCAGTGTCCAACTTTGCCAATTTTCCAGTGTTGCCTGTTTTGAAGCTTTGCACAACCATCACCCCCAACGTAATGACTGTCTGCCAGGACAGGCTCTGGAGATGTGACTCCCTGAGATATGATAGGTCCTTTCATTTAGCAGTGAAAGAACTGAATCTGTAACCAGTCTGTCTGCCGTTGGTCCGCAGAGTGGGAATTATATAGGGAGTTATAATCATTCTCTCCCCGTCTGGAGGCAGTTGACTGCTGCTCCAAGGTTTTCTTTTCAGCCCTTGTGGCAGCTGAACTCTAGGCGACTCTAGTTGACATGGCATGTCGCCAACCTGCCAGCCAAGCCCAAAGGCTCATCACAGCCTGTTAGCATTTCATTAGCACGTGCCATAGCCCTGGCACTGGCAGGAGACAGTTCTCAGTCTACATTGTGCCAGCTGGGCCCATTCATTAGTACAGTAGTTAACACAGCCAGCACAGTGTAAGTGTAATTCCTGGGACCTCGACTACGGTAGCCCCAAGTTCAGCTTGTATTTGTGTTTTGAGTTTTGTAGCTGTAATGCTATAAATGTTCACAGTTTACCAGTTGATGTTGTTATAAACAATTCCCTCACTTTCACCAAAGGTGTGTTCTGCCATTATAGTTACTTGGCATTATGATCAATAAACATTGCTGTGGTTGAATGTTTCTTGTCTGCATGGCCACCGTTGTGATCGTACGTCTGTGTGTGTGCTTTCAGTCCAATAGGCAGCCGGTCAAACTTAACCTGCTCACCTGCCAGGTGAAGCCCAGCACTGAGGACAGGAAGTGCTTTGATCTCATTTCTCGTAAGTGACACACAAACACACACAATTGCTGCACATATCACATGCCAACGTGGTTTAGTCATCTACATCTTAGCGTGGTGATATTTGCCTCTCAACAAGAACTAAGAAGCCGTTGGGATGGTTTACCACAACCTGCCACTGCTGACTGGCTGATAAGACAGGTATCACACAGACAGGTGTCATGCCGGGATAGCTTATACTGTCTGGTGCCTGTGTGTATTGGCTAAGGCAAGATCAGAGATCAGATTACTTATCTCACCGCTTCTGTATTCCCACAGATAACCGGACATATCATTTCCAAGCGGAGGATGAACAAGAGTTTGTCATGTAAGTATTTCAGAGTAAGGGCAAAATTCTGCTTCACAAAAACAGGATAAACAGCGTGTGTGGGCTGTGACATGCCTTCATCAGCGTGTTACCAGGCCAGTGAAGGCATATAGCTAAAACATGTTGGTGAGGCAATAAATAGGTTTTATTTACATGGAGAAAAGAGAGCAGATTTCATATCTACTAAGCTTTAACTCTCTACCATGGAGGAGCGTACCCTGCAGAGACTTGATGTCCAAATCCAAAAGACTGAACTAGATATTGCTGAGGGATCACAAGCGATCACCTAATACATTTTTTCTTAATGGTGGGTTGGTTGTCGGTTGTTGCGTGGTGTCATTGACGTGCTGTGTTGACATTGAAGACAGGAAGTGTTTTCTGCCATCAAGAGCAGCAGACTGTTGAGAGCCAGCGGCAGTAAGGATAGCAGTGGGATTTGTGGTCTGCAGTAATTCAGGTCATTGTAACCACATACCCTTGTTTCCCATGCAGTCACACACATCCATGTAGAGGCAAGCACACACACACACACATACACAGACACCCATCACCAAAGTACTAGAGATATAACATATCCTATTGAATCAGCGTGTCTGGGCCAGCTTTGCAAGATATGACTGAACTAATTCAAACATACAGGACCTGCTGAAAAGCTGAGGGAACAATTTGTGAGCAATTTGTCCCAGTGGCTTTTCAATCAAAATGAATTTTTAAATTTACTTTGTTACTGTCTCTTGCGTCTTTCTTTCTCCTTTCATGTTGCACATTGCTATGACTTACTCCCCTCCCTTTGTTGATGCCGTTAATGCTGCGGTCACATGATATGGGTATAAGCACTGTAACGGCTTGACGGCTTAAAGCAACAACTTGGAACTTGGAAGTGTCGAACTCATCAAACACCGTGATTCAGGTTTTCTGTAGGCTTTGGTTGCTTGTGATAATTCTTCTCAGCTTTTTCACACTTGTGCACACAGTGTTAAGTGTGAATTTGAGTTGCACAGCACACCAAGGATTGCAATAATCTCGCCTACAGTCTTCTCAGTAGGTCAAATGATATGGTGGAGGGATGAACTTCTAACCTATTTATTTCTCATGTGGTTTGTTGTTGTCCCCTGTATTCAGCTCAGTGTTTTCACGGGCTGTAAAAAAATAGCTCCTGCCCTATAGCTGGAGCTCCTCCCACCCCTTATAACCATCCAGGCTCAACCAGCCCCGCCTCCCCCAATGACAGGTGCGCAGTGTAAAATATGAGACCAAAAAGCCCTGGTATGCCTCCCAAATTGCCTTTGATAGACCAAGGTCAAAAACAAGAGTTGGCTGTTTTCTCCTAGACAGGTAGGCGTGAATTACAGAACTAATGTTACTACAGTAACATTTTGTTATCTGGCCTATTGTTATTGTGGAAACTAGTACGAACTAGATCTAATAGCTCAGTTTCCAGCTGTATGGAGCTGTGCAGGGCTGAGCCTGATAAAGCCCAGTTGGTTTGTTATGATTATAGACAGAGCTAACAGTGCTAATGTTGTTGCTTTGCTGCACCGGTGTAGTGGAAGTGGATGTTTGTCTACTATGCTAATGGTGGCAGAGTTTAGCCGACCAATATGCTGAGAAATTATGAATCTGTGACTCAGATTTGGTGTAGTTTTATGTCAGCTTCTGTGTTCTGTTCTGAAAATACATGTACGGAAAGCACCTGGCACCTGGTTTTGATGTGCCATAACGAAACTATTAGCCTTGATGGTAATAATCTGTAACCCACGCTGATCCCAAGCCATTACTGTTCCACTTTTAGCTGTGCTGCACCATGTATCTAATAACATTATTGTAGAAGTCATGCCACATGGCCATTAATCTTGTAGAGTATAATGCACATAAACACTGTCACTTCTAAAGTGGTTCTATTTTGCTTTGTATTACAAGGACTAATTATGCCTATCTTTTGTTTCATTTAGTTTTTTTCCGTTTTGGTGGAGGGGAATGGAAGATTTCTAGCAGCGGATCATATTTTCCTGTTGCTGGAAGAATGTCAAATGCAGGGGAAATTGAGAAGTTAATTTCTGTTGTCAAGCTCCACAGAAAAGAAATGTACATGTCATAAAAAATGGGTAAATTGTGCAGCTGGGTCAGGATGATTTATTATTCAGTTTATACGAGAGCCCTGTTACCATTTCTGAAAACAAAAACTATTTTAATTTCTTCTAAATGAAATGACATAATAACGTTATGATGCAAAATTTCTTTTTCGTTGCTGGGTAAATCAAAATATGGACACCATAGAAAGTAAACTCTGCACTGGCTTTCATTGCACCAAATCAAATAGAAACACATTGTATCAGATACAATCGTGTAATTGTTGAAAGAGAGCTTTTCTGTATTGAATTGCTAACAATGTTTTGAGATTCACATCAAATTGGTCTAAGAACAGGAGATTCACGTCCTTACAAAATACCATCTATCTGGGTGAGCTGTACGGAGCAAAGCAAAGCTTATAATCTATGAATGCATGTTTACTGTACTCAGGCAGCACTTTGACATGCTCTATCTCTATCCACAACTCACTGACTCCTCAGTCCCTGCTCTGTCACGCACCTCCAGTTGCCGAGGCAGCCAATAACCGCAGCAGTCTCTCCATCATGTGATCCATCAAATATTTAGTATCCCATAGGCTTCCAGCTTCATGCAATCATGCATCCACTCAATTAGGCTTGGTGGATATTACAACACGCTAACGCTTCGGCTCAGCATCTGTACACCAACACATCTGTGTATTACATTGTCTTGCTTGGCCTCTAGGGTACACACATACACAGATACACAAACAGACACACACACATCATTTTACTCGACGGCTCCCTGCCTGGCCTCTGCTACAGACAGGGTTGAGTGACAGCGAGAGAGGAGGGGCTGATGTCAGGCTAACTGAGCCCATCCTGAGTGTGAGGACCAGTTCACTGGGCGGTGTGTAGGAGCAGATTATGCTCTACTGTGTGAAAGGCGGCCACTTCCTGTTTGCATGATTCTTAACGACCACAGTGGTGTGGGTGGGGGGAGCTGATGTGTTCTTGTCCTTTTTACCTTTTCAAAAGAAATAGATGTTGAGGAAATATCTAAAGTGAGGAGACTCACGCGTGTGTGTATGTGTGTGTCCGCCCATGTGTTTACTTTCATGTGTATATGTGCAGCTGGATCTCGGTGCTGACCAACAGCAAGGAGGAGGCGCTGAACATGGCGTTTCGAGGCGAGCAGAGTAGCGGAGGGGAGGACGGTTTCCAGGACCTGACTACAGCCATCATAGAAGACGTGCTGCGCATGCCCGGCAATGAATTCTGCTGCGACTGTGGAGCTGCAGGTGTGTATTGCGCGCGTGCGTCTTGGTTTGTGCGTCCAGAGAGGGGCTCTCAAATTCCGTACACACCCTCTCTTTCTGCTTACTCAACGTTCACCTTGTCACGGGAAAAGACAACACCTTCGCTTCAGCATTTTCTGTGAGTCCTGATCCCAAAACTTTGCTGTGGACAAGGACGTCCCACAGCGTTTTAAGCCACACATCAATCGTGATTTCTTTGCATTATAATGCCTGCCCGCCCTATACTGCATGTCCTTCAGTAGCTAGCATCTGAGCTACAGCTGCCCTGGAAAGTCCCCCAGCTGCCCTCAACAAACAAACGTGTGTGTGTGTGTGTGTGTGTGTGTGTGTGTGTGTGTGTGGCAGCGTTAGCATTCAGCCTGATCCTCCCCCACATAAAAAAGCACGGACTCAGCACTCTGCTCTGACACCACACACTCACTCTCTCCTCTGTCAACACAAACACACATGGCAGCCCACCGACGGGAGGACTTATGCTCTGAGGAAAGAAGAAAAAAAAAAAAAACCAGTCCTACACTTATAACATCATTCCATCACGTTGTTACATAATTCACACACGCTCCGCCGACCCCTGCGAGGGGGATGTCGATACTCTCGTTGCTGTGTCAGATGTTACAGATGTGGGATGCCTGTCTGACTCCACTCTAGGATGAATGGTCGTTTCCCTCTGCCAACAAATGTGGTTTTAGGCATTGCTGAGTCGACATGGATGTCTCATAGTACCTAGATGTGGCTCTCCCTCCTGACCCAACATAATGATGAACTTTATAGTTGAAAGGTCATTGCCTCTTTCCTACTCTCTGGCCCTAGGAGGCGGCTCCGTCTCAAATGATATTCTCCCAGGATCTTAGCTCTGGAGCATTCATATAAGCAGCTCTAGAGGTCACTGCATTCTCTCAACATGCTCTTTGTGACCCATCACCATGTGTGTAAATGTGTGTGCACATGTGCCTGCCTGCTGTATGGGTGTGTGTATGACTCACTGGTTTTGGACTGCCTCCGATGTTTCCGCCAGCCTCGGACTGGTGTTGTCTTGTCAGATCCAGACAGAGCTCAGTGCCACCGAGTACCAACCAGCTCAACCGGCAACACCGCTGAGCAATACATTAGCCTGGTTAAATCTCCTAGATTGCAATACAACATTGGTTGTGGTGTCAGTTAATCACCGCAGTTTCGAAGGTAGTGCACAAAGTGGTCAACATGGCTCTGCTGCATCGGAGCATGCTCATGCATTTTGCTTGGCTGTAGGTTACGCAGTGGTATTTCTCTCTCCCGCAGTATGAGGTGGCCTGTGGTCATAGTTTTGTGTCTACAACGGTCCTCTAGTGGTGTATAATGTCTGGTGCTTGTAGTTCTATTGCTGTCTGCAGTAGGGATAGAAAATCATTAAATGGCCTTTGCTTTGAAGCAGCAACCACCTGATTTTAAAGCTTCACTAGGCAAGATTTTTAGTTAAACATACACCTGTCTTATCAACCAACAAGAGCCTCCTACCCCCCTAATTGAGACCCTGTAGATTTGCCCTACTCTTCTCTCCCCACAGGAAGTGATGAATTGAAACTTAAGAGCGAAATCCAAACTGTCTCCTAAACAGTAACAGCTGGACTCACCAACATAACATCTTTTGCCTCTCTTGTCCCTTTGGTATCCTTTGGTGTAAACCGATCACGGACAGTTTACCGGCATCACGTCACATGATTCCTGGGTTTTGAAGTTCAAATTTTTGAACGGGTACCTCCTCGCTGCTGTTTGGAGCTGCCAACGTGCAATGTTGCCTAGTGCAGCTTTAAGCAAAATTTGTGTTTTGGTATTCAATATAGGATTACATCTGAGGCAAAACATTTATTCACTATTTATTGGAGCTGCAACATCAATCCCCTCACTGTTAGGAGTTTATTTTGCCAGTAACCATATAGATTGTGGCTCTGCAGCATGACGTATGCGTCACTCACATGCATGTTCTCATATTGTTCATAGATCCTAAGTGGCTGTCCACCAACCTGGGCATCCTGACCTGCATTGAGTGCTCTGGCATCCACAGGGAGATGGGGGTCCACATCTCCCGCATCCAGTCCATGGAGTTGGACAAGCTAGGAACCTCTGAACTCTTGGTGAGTCATTCTGTACTCAGAAATCCCCTATAAAATGAATGAGTAAGGAGTCCACACCCCTTTTAATATTTTGTCTGTAGTGAAACATTAGGAATCGTGAAAGTGATATAGCGTTGGCGAAACAGGAAAGAAAGGAAGCAGAATTTGATCCCTAAGTCAACATACAAATGCTCCCAGAACCACTATACTCCTCTGAGTGAATGCTGTTCTACATTATTGGGATCTGATGCTGATTTTTCCCTCTTTTTCCTAGCTGGCCAAGAACGTAGGGAACAGTAGTTTCAATGAGATCATGGAGGGGAACCTCCCTTCCCCTTCACCAAAGCCCACTCCCTCCAGTGACATGTAAGTGCACATTGTTTTTATATAGCATGAATTGACTTTTCAATTAAAGCTCATTCCAGTATACATATTTTCAAAACTATGCCAACACTATTTTGCCCACAGGACAGTAAGGAAGGAGTTTATCAACGCTAAGTATGTGGACCACAAGTTTGCTAGGAAGACGTGTATGTCAGCGGCAGCTAAGATGATTGAGCTGTGTGAGGCAGTCCAGTCCAGGGACCTGCTGGCCCTCATCCAGGTCTATGCGGAGGGGGTGGAGCTTATGGAACCCCTCCCAGAGGCGGGGCCGGTGAGTCTGACCTCCAAGGCTACATTTAGTTTTTAAAAAGTCTAAGATTGGGGGAATCTTTATGCCTCAGTTGGCTAAGGTGCGTACCACGTAACCATGAAGTACTAGGTTTAAATGTGGCATAGGACTTTCTTACTCTCTACCGTCTTTTCTGACTTTCTTCGCTATGAACTGTCCAATAAAGCAGAAATACCATAACACTAACCTTTTTAGATGGAGTTGACCTTGTACATGCACATGCTATAGAGACTTTTTTATGAATAAGATTGTAAAAAGAAAAAAAACCATAAGGATAAAAGCAAGATAATATCAACTAGACAAAGAACATAATCCCAAGAAATAGTCCACAACCTCCTCATGCCTCGTCTCTCACACCCTGTCATCTCAAACCGTTGTCCTACCTGTTTCCTTAAGGAAAGTGCTGCTAGGCAGGACTAGAAAACTCTCATCCAGAGCTCTACACAGGTTGCTGCTCTGGTTCCTCCTCATTTGAGGTTTGATTGCAGTAAGGGAATAAAAAGCCGATGCATTGCTGCCAGTTGGCTTATATGGTGGGCAGAAATGGATGTAATGGTTGGAGGATTTTGAGTCATCCAGATAACTTCACCAGTAGGTGGTGATATGCACTGTGAGAACCCCTAGCACATTGTAGGACATCATCTCTCTTACTTGAGTCCATATATACTCGGACGGCAGCATCTGTGGTGGCACAGTCCTCTCTATTTTTCTATTCCGTGGTTTGTCGGTCCTGTTGGTTCCCTTGTCTTTTCCCCTATTTGTCCAGCCATAAATGAGAGTTAAGTAACAAGTTGTAGACGGTGAAGATACTGTCCTGTAAACCTCATGCATGATTAGACTTAATCTGACATAAATGGGTCTAGGCTGTATAACACAGGCATACATCTCTAATGAAAAGGGTGTAATGTGCTGCAGTAGAATAGAGAGGATATCACTTCGCGCTATGAAGTCTGACTCACTGATATCTGATCTGCTCCTGTCAGTACATCTGAATGGCTGCTTTCTGCAGACAGCACAGTGCCCCCCCCCAACCCTAGACACAGACAACATGACATGAATGCACGACTAAATACACCTCACACTCCACTAACAGATACTGATGTTTAGTGTGTCCTCATCTGTCATCATTTGTCCATATTTTTCACGTTTCATATCCACCCACATTTTTCCATATAAAGAAATAACATCTGGATCCAGTTTTGTTTCTGATTCAGATGAAGTGACTGGGAGAGTCTCCCTAAATCAGAAAATCAGAGAAATGGCAACATCATGCCTGTAGGAATATTATTTTTAGGAGCCATTTTGTTTACTGCAGCTTGTTTAAATGCTGAAAGAGAGAGAGGGAGAGAATACAGAATGGATGCTGCCCAGATTGTCTCACTATGTCTTTGCTGTGTTTGATGGCCCCCTGCAGGAAGCTGGAGAGACGGCGTTGCACTACTCTGTACGTACTGCTGACCAGACCTCCCTGCACTTGGTGGACTTCCTTGTGCAGAACAGGTAAAATCATTTGCACTGGGATGCTAGAATCGTACTGAGCTATGCAGTTGTGGACTGACATTGGTTTTAAATGCAACTGAAATACCTCTGAAAATGCAACAGTAAATACCCAGTGGTCTACAACATTATCGCGTAGTAAATGATATCGTTTGTTGAAAAAATATTAAGCATCAAATTTCATCTAAACGCCCGCTGCGAGTGCTTCTCCTCTGTGCACCGCTGTAAAAAAAAAAATACAGCAGATGAAGTGCAGGGAGAAGGGCTTAGCACTGCACAGCGCAGCTTGGATTCCCACAAGGCAAACAGAAATGGGTCAAGCACTTGTTCCCTGCTTTAATTTATTCCTCTCTTTTCAATTGTTTACTCACCGCTGCTCCGACTGCACACAGCTCAACGCAAGTGGAACCTTCTCTTTAATTAATAGCTTTCATGCTTACTCTTCATTATTTCTTTGCCCGTTTGGGAACTTGCGAAATATCGAAAGGGGACTATTTACCTACTGCTGACATTCTTGTTTGAAGTGTGTTTCGCACCATAATTGAAGACTGCAGGTCAGCTTGTTTCTCAAAGCATTAGTGTGTTATTTATTTATTTTTTACACCGATCCCTAAAAAGGCCTCCAAATAACCCAATGTTCTGTTCTCATGACGTTACTGACTAATTTGTACAATCATCGTTACAATCATTTTACCTCTACCTGCTTCACTGTTGTCACGATAGCGCTCTTCCAATCGGTAAAGGAAAAAGCAGATTGTGTTTTTCAAAAAGGCCACGACCCTTTGCTCAGCAGTCGTGTTAAATCAAGGGAGCCTGGGTAATGATACATCACATTAACCTGAGGCTGCAGGACTGTGGAAAATGCCCTCTGGCTTGTGACCCTTGTCCTGACTCTGTGTGCGTGTGTGTGTGTGTGTGTTTGTTTGTGTGTGCGCATGCATGTGGGCTTGTGTGCTCACCACAGTGGTAACCTGGATAAGCAGACGGAGTGGGGGAACACTGCCCTGCATTACTGCTGCATGTATGAGAAGCATGAATGCCTCAAGCTGCTGCTGAGGGGCAAGCCGGCTACTGACATCAGTGAGTCACATGTATAGGTTCATGCTGTCATGTTAATGTCATCTGTATATACATATCAGACTCTAATGGGTAATTACCCCCCACTCCCACAGCCAATCAGAATGGAGAGACAGCACTGGATGTTGCCAGGCGACTGAGGAACGCTCAGTGTGAGGAGGCAGTAAGTATTTCACACTGTCAGAGACAGGATTGACCAACTGCAGCTCTGGAAAAGAGAATAGTTTCTAATGGTCAGCACACACATTGGTTAACTTGGAAACATACAGGTAAATGAAACACAACGCAGTGTAGCGCAGGCTGTAGTAAATCAGTCCTAGGCTAAATTAGATAGAACACTAGATGGCAGTCAAAGGTCTACATCTAGCCTCAGGCATCAGTGACAACACAGTGGAAATAATTGTTGAGGCATGTTCACTGTTATGCACCGTTAGCACTAGTATGAGAGCAGAGTGTGCACGCAAAAGCAATACTCAATGTAATGTCAAATTTGTGATATACAATGTATTATATAGTATTGGAAAGGGATTGTAAATAGTATATATTTGTAATGTGTGTGTGTCAGCTTGTGCAGGCTACAGAGGGGAAATTCAACCCTCACATCCATGTGGAGTACGAGTGGAGCCTTAGACTGGAGGAGATGGACGAGAGTGACGACGACCTAGATGACAAGGTTAGAACAGAGCCTCCATTTCACTTATTTGATCTGTAATCAAATCTAAATCAAACCCGTGCCACGCTATTCAAGCTTCTGATGCAGACTACTTCCGATTCAATCTGCTTTTTGATCCAGTGGTGGTCCTGTGTAGGTCAATGGCAGAGCATGGCCCATTTTGTTGTTTGGTTGTCTATTTTTCTTATTCCTGTGGATAACTGGCCACGTCACGTCAAGATATTTCCAGTGCAGCTACAATGGAGTTTGATAGCAGCACTTTCTAAAACATCAACGGTAAACATCAGATTTTGGCGTCACTCCCTCAGAAGCAGAAGCAATAAGGTTTTTTTTCTAGACTCCCAGACATTCAACAATCGTACAGGAAGAACTAGAAGAGGAAGAGATACCAATTTCTCCACCGACAGTAGCCACAATAGACCAGAATCTAATGCAGCCAGAAGACATGTTGCATTTTGAGTAAGGGTAGCAGCTGCCCCAGTGCTAGGGTTAGGTGAAAACACCATCGGTATTGTAAGATACTTGGGATTAAAGCATCCACCAAATCTAACTATCTCCCGTCTCTCCTCCATCTCCAGCCCAGTCCCATCAAGAAGGACCGCTCCCCGAGGCCCCAGAGCTTCTGCCACTCCTCGAGCCTTTCCCCCCATGACAAGCAGTCCCTGCCAGGCTTCATCAGCCACAGGGACAAGCAGCAGCGCCTGTCCTACAGCGCCTTCACCAACCAGATGTACAGCGCCTCCACCGACCTCACCTCCTCCCCTGTAGCTGATGGACCCCCGCTGCCACCCAGGAACCAGGGCAAAGGTCAGACTTGCTAACCCCATGCTTCTGAGCCTGTGTCCATATCCGACGACGCCCACATTGTTATCAGTCTCTAGCCTTTAACCATGCCAGTCATTGACTTCATTATGAATGATGAGATCATGTTTAGCTGATCTCTCTCATGTAAATGTCAGCCGGTAATGCAAATAGTGTAAAGGTTGTGTGGTTGCTTTACTGTGTATGATCACTATTGAGGGAAGATAAACAGTGAAACTGCGCCATGCCTTTATGTCTGTTAATGTTTGATTATTTCCAAGACAGGAAATAGATGCAGAACAGTAATCGGTTTTCTGGAAATAGTTTCTCTCTATAAATCTGTCTATCCAATGTTCACACACACACACATTCACACCCTGCAGTGGAATGCAATCCAACACACAGATCAGAGGGCGGAAAGCAGGTGTCATTAAGGTTGCTTACACAAAGAACCTTGAGGAAAGAGGTGGCTGCAGGAGAGGGCATGATGAGGCAGCTCAGATACCAGCCTGACCATGTTAACGCTTCATTGTGTAAAGGCCCATCGCACTTCTCCATCATTAGCCTTGACACATTATACAAACAGGGCGCTGTGGGCTTAGCTGTCTCTGCAGTGTTATAATTAACGATAACATTCCACCCTCGGAGTAGGAGTTTAAAAACTATGGTTGCAACTCAAGGTGTATACGCATACAAACATGTGGAAGCTTACGCCGCAGAAATATCCTTCTCATTTAATCTGGTGCTGACTCTGTAAAGTGTGTTAGTGTGGGAAAACATCTGCCAATTTCACCTGTTTCCAATGCGAATCAACTTGTTTCAAAAATCTTCCTGAATTGTCATGTTCTTGAAGTGGTCTGACTTGTTCTGCTTTGTTTTCTAAAAAAAAATCTTAGCACAAATGAAACGGCATGCACTGATAAAAATAAAATAACGTAAGACTGAGTAAGAGTTTAGACGACATCCATGCACAGTTTCTATAACATGCTAACTCCTAACACGCTAGAGCCGAGCAGAGCAGTGCTCTCTTTCAGTGGGTGCTGAACAGCCTTGCCCCCAAGGCTGGTTTTGTGCTATTTCTCCTCTTTTTTTTTTGCTTTGCTTGCCACTGATAAGATTTCATCTTATTTTATAGTGTGTAGGAGCAGCTCTTTTAAGACTGACATAGATTCTCTCCCACACTCCTCATCTCGTTCTTTCTTTCTCTTGTTTTGTTTCTCTATTCTTTCAGCTCCACACTTGGCATTCCTTGGCTCTCACTCGCACTACGCCACACTGGCTGGCACTCGACCATACATCAGTGAATATCCTGTTTTAACGTTCTCCCCTTTTCTCGGCCGTGTGCCCCATATTCAGTTATCCCTCAGTTGTTCCCTCCTTTCCTGCTCAGCTTGATAGGGTGGTGGTGTTTTTAACTCAATAATGTAACGTGCAGGCTAGCTAAGTCTGGTTAATTATTTCTATGCTACATGACATTGGAATCATACCCCACCATCACTGAGCTGTAAAGCTTTATCACAGTTGACTCCTCTGGCTGAGCTCTCTGTTAGCTGCTTTCACCCTACTTTACTCTAGATCATTAACAACCTGCAATCACTGCTTTGGACTTGCAGACACCCAATAAACACGAGCACACTCACAAAGAAAGACACACCCAGAAATGTGCACACACTCATACTCATACAGTGTCCCTTTTCTTGTCTGTATTCCTGTCCAGACATTCCTGTGTAATATTTGTGCCCTTCAGTATGTTGTTTTACTTGCACTGATTGTGTCCTAACATGTCTCCTCATTTTGTCCATCAAATCTGTTGAACCTATTCCTGAGAGCAAAGGAACTTCCTCTCCTTACCCAGACTTCTTTATCCTCTCTCCTCCTTTATCCTATCGAGGATAACAGAATGATTGGCACCTATCGCTCTCCCCATCGCCTCATGTGTTTTATGTATCACTCCTCCAGCTCCTCCCTCATCCGGCCCTCCCTCTACACTCACCCCAGGAGGCAGCTCCACCCTGTCCAAGAAGAGGCCTCCGCCCCCCCCTCCTGGACACAAACGCACCCTGTCTGACCCACCCAGCCCGCTCTCTCACAGTCCACACAGTAAAGGGGGCATGACTGGGGGTGAGACGCAAGCACACATACAGCAGGGCTGGTTTCACACAGGCATGGATTAAGCCTACGCCTATCATGATTCGCCGATGAAATAGGAGCATCTTGGTAGTTCTGCATTAGAAAAACCATGTCGTTTAGGTCTGCTCATCCCACACTGGACAGAAAGGTTAGCTGTAGCTAACAGAAGGAGAGAAATCACATTTTGGTTATCTTAGAATGTATTGGCAATCCTGTGTCCAGTATGTGTTTAATGGAGACGATTTTATTGTTATTACACTTATCATTTGTCCTCTCTGGTGTTTTGTGTATTTTGTGTCACACATTACACTTAATCGCTGATACTTTATTGCACTATTGCACAACAACCTCAGGTTTCAACCATACAGGCTTATGGAAAGCTCAGCCAGATAACTCCCCTTCATTGTTTTTTTTTTAACCATCATAGCAAGTTTATTAATTTCTACATTTATATCAAATGAATGTATGGGTTAGCGCTCTGTTATGGTGGTGAATATTCTATTAATCATCCGTGTCAATATTTCAGGAAGTGACTCCACCCCTCCACCTATCAGCAAGATGTCGCCTGTATCTAACAAGTTTGAAGGCATTCCACAGCAGCAAAGGTATCGCAGTGCACAAACCTCTGGCTTAGCCACATGGTGGACTTTGAAGGCTAATCTGTTTGAAGTCTCATGTCAAAATTTCACAATGAAAGCAAATACTGAGAACTTATCTTATAGTAAAAAAAGTATAGTATTTCAAGTGTTGATGAGGACATGCTCCTTTGATTTGGTTTTCATTCAACTTCATCTGAACGTCTGTTCTCAGCACTACTTCAAGCAACACAAAGTCTACACTTGGTCCAAGGGTTCTTCCCAAACTACCTCAGAAAGGTACACCAATTACGACCTTTTGCTGTAGTCTGCTCCTAGTTTTCATTCTAATGTATATTGTCGTATCCAATAACAATTTGCAATGTAACTGTACGCTGCTCTTTCTCTAGTGGCATTGCGGAAGATCGACACCATACACCACCCATCTATGGATAAACCGAGCCTTCCTCCAGAGGTCTTCCAGAAGTCCCCGCCAGGATCTGAAACCCCCCAGAAGGCTCCTTTACCTGACAGGCCTCAGCTAGGGGATCTGCCGCCCAAACCTCAGACCTCTGACCTGCCCCCTAAACCTGGAGAACTCCCTCCCAAGCCCCAGCTCTCTGACCTCCCTCCTAAGCCTCAGCTGGGAGACCTACCGCCCAAGCCCCAGCTCAAAGACCTCCCTCCCAAGCCTCATCTTGCAGACATTCCCCCCAAACCTGGAACAGCTGAGTCAGGTCCCAGGCCGCCTCCCGTAGAGCCTGCTCCAAAGCCTCAGCCTCAGCCTCAGCCTCAGCCTCAGCCTCAAGACTCACCGTCGCCCAATCAGCAAGCGGATGTGGCGACCCCCTCCC
>CABFOQ010023780.1:0-22335 GCA_900660455.1 Gephyroberyx darwinii
TATAAATCACATGGTGATAGATTGGCCCCTTTGGGAATGTCTCAACCCAAGGATCGGAGCAAGGGTAGTTCACCAGATATGGCTCTTCTTTGTTCTGAAACCATGCCACCGGGGGATATTTACATGAAGGGCACAGATCGTAGTCATTCCGGCTTGAAGGAGGGGAAGAGAGGCGTATATTCATGGAAATAGTCCAAGGACAAAAAAAGGCTGCAATAACAGATATTTTCAAGGGACTAAATTGCAGGTTATATTCGGACTGAGACCTCTGGTGGGACTGACTACTACCATAGTCTCTATTTATATGGCGGCTTGTGACTACACTGAGACCTGACCATCAAGCAAAATTGCGTGTTTGAATTCAAAAGGCGTAACCCAGAAACTGAACCGTGGCGCTGCTGTGTGGAAGACATGCTGTTATCCCTCCCTGTGGCCTGAATCTTTGATAAGTGGTTCATGCGACGGGCCACGGCATTGGAGCCATTTTACATTATCATTGTTACATTGACAAGAGTTCAGTTTAACTCGTGTTTCACACAGCAAATTAGACGCTTTTGTTTCAAACGACCTTCATGCCCAACGTGTTGCCTCGTCGCATTCCCCTCGCCAGCGAGCCACCGTGGAAAGCCTCGTGAAAAAGAGGCGCTGCGAGGGGCTCTCGCTATCCATCACACCTCGCGGGCAACGCCGAGGTGTCTGTCACACAATACTAGACGCTCATTTCACTTTCATTTATTTATCTTTCTCCAAGAATGCCAAGACCAACAAGGTCACCCCGCGTCACCACGATTTGCCAAAAGCCCCTTCTGCCACTACTCATCCCAGCATTTTAACCCCAGGCATCCTTCACAGCAGCATTAAATATTTATGCAGCACAGTTAGGCTTGATAGTTAGAACAGCAGGAGCAGCACTGCTTAACGCAGCGCCTGGCCGGGTTTTATCACCTTATTGTTAATGATTATAGACACTATAGACACTAAGTGCTATCAATACACACGGGCCACTCAGGTGCCTGTAGGGTACAGCCACCAGTCTTTCTTTGTCTAAGTCAAAGAAATGCAACATGTATGTATGATGAAAAACTAACAAAATAACAAATCTACAAACAGGAAATGAGCATGTCTGCTTAGCCCCGCCTCTCTGAGTGTATCTATACAGCATTGTTTGCTGTAGTATAGGTCTGTATAGGTATATGAGCATGACAACTGGAAGTCTATCTTAGCAGATCAGCAGCAGCATAGCATCTTTGTCCAGTGACAAATCTGGCACACAAAGCACAAAGGTGCTTTTGAGTCAGCTAGAAAACGTCAGAGTATCAGTGAAATTGTAAAATCGCTTGCTCAGACCTCTCCTTGGAAACATGCGTTAGTCTACTCCTTTTTTTCAGCACCTCCCATGCATTAGACTCACCAGCTCCATCTCTGAGGGAGATCATTCCCTCCAAGACATCTGGCGCAATAATGTTCGATGCACAATGACGAGGAAAAAGACTTTTTAATAAACGAGGATGAGGAGAAAACCCTGCCAGGAGACAGGACCTGGAACCTTTTGTGGGCTGCCTGTTGAAAGTGTCTAGGTTGGTATTATACTGTGGAGGTTTTTTTGGGGTCTGCTTCAGATAAGGGTAAATAAAGCCTTTTATTGCTTTGATTCCTTCAAAGATAGACTCAGCTGTGTAATATAGCCACCAAGATATCAGGGGATTGGAGATAAATAAGGAGGGAAGCAAGGTAAGGAATATATCATATGAAGAAAATATTTCATTTTGACTTCGTCTGGTGACGTGGACGCAAAGATGCAGAAGACTCGCTTGCGAGCAATATAAGAAATTAAGTCCTATATCATCCAAAGGGCAAGCCATCATCAGAAATGTGTCTGTCTGTTTAATATCTTTACATTTTATCACTACATTACGAACTGTGTAAACTGGGTTGTGCTACAGCTCATGGTTGTACCTCCACTCACAACCTGTGGACATGCAGACCGATCCAAACTGCTTCATCTCAGCACCGCAGCCCAGTAACAAGGTCATACCACGACGTGAAAGTTTCCTTTTATTACCTACATATGACACTTTATGTGTGTTTTCACAGAGAGTAGCCTTGACAAGTATTGATTAAGCATTACTGCTGCTATAGGGCTCAGCCTCAAATCAATACACAAATGCTTATGACCTTATGGAGAATTCCTTTTCTGTAAAGTCAAGTCCTCAAGTGGTTTAAGTAATTTGTGTCGGCACAGTCGAATGCTTCTCGAAATTACTTTTTTATTTGTGTCTTATTAGCAGTTATATGATAATATGACAATGATTTATTTCTCAACTCGGCCTTTTTGCTTGTTCACATTTTCTAATGTAGTGCTTTCATCCAGCAAGTGCAACCACCTGTCACTTTCAACAAGGTCACTGAAATGTCAATCTCAGCATCAATTTTTGTACTTTCTTCCCTCTCCTCCAAATCATACAGGCTACTCCTGTCAGTCTAAACCAGAAATGTCAATACCAATCTCTCTCTCTCTCTCTCTCTCTCTGTCTCTGCATTTCCCACAACGCCACAAGCATTATCCATTTTGTGTAATTGTTGTTTCAGAGCAGCAGGAAGTAATACCGTTTCCTGTTTTTGGTGCCGGACCAAGATGGCCGCCCTTGGCGTGTCGATTGAAACCAGTTTCCCTGGCGCGAAGGCAGGGAGCGAGGCAACAGGCCGGCAGATGGTGTGAGAGATAGAGATGATCCTGGGAGGCCAGCGGGGCTTTCAGATGCGTCCCGAGCCAAGGATCACAAGTTCTCCAGTTTTAAGCTGGTCAGCCGTCTGTTGTCCCCGTGATGGCTTGAATAAAAAATGTCACTCACAGATAACAGAATTTAAAGCTATATTTTTTTTTTAGTCATAGCAACAACAAAAAGCAGTAAGAAACAAAAGAACAGCAAAGCCAAACCTGTGGCAGACAAGCCCCTTTCAAAAGCACAGTGAACATCAGCATTGTTTTTTTGTTATTGCGGCTTGGCTGTGTTCACCGTCTGCTTCTTCAACGCCTCTTGTGGCTTTACAGATGCCGGTTACCTCAGCCTCGGGCTAGATGCTGTTTCAACAGCTCAACAACATGAGTGACTAGTGTTTTGGGTGAGAACTTGACCGACTGAGGGGGAGGAGGGTCTAACTAACAATGGCTCGCACCAACCTTCGACAACATCTAAGATCTAAGATTTTCCTCTCACCACCACATCCTGGGAGATTCTTGACAATTCCATGAGCAGCAAACATCTTAATAAAGGTCTTTAGAGAGGCCTTTTAGCCTTGGGGACGTTTATGTTTGGTGGTAATAGTTCATCTGACATCCTTCGACAGCTCTTTTCCAGGGAAACAGAAGTTTTATTGGTTTAAAATGGATAATTGGTTCATTTATACCACGTGGGCACCTGCAACCTGCCACAGGTGAGTTGAATCACACTGAGAATCTATTTCCTCCGACAAAATTGATTTGAATTGTTCTAAAGGGTGCCAATAATCATGACCACTTCAATTTCGAAACCATAAAACATCTGTATTTTTTATTCTTATTGTTTGATCACGTGCTGTTGTAAATCTATAGACGGTGTAACGTTTAAAGACACGAAAGTTGCTTCAATTTCCAATCATTTCAGAAGATATTGTGCATTATCTACAGAACTGTATTAATCCATCCAATTTAAACGGGAGCAGACAGCAGTAGACACCTCTAGTGAGAGGACAGGGTTTTAGCTGGAAGCCTGCTGAGCCTCCGTGCTGTAGGCATTGACAGGTGAGGCTCCACACAATCCTCACTCAGTCAATTTAAATCACATCAGTGTCCTACAGAACCCCTGTCTCACCAAAAAGAATGAGTGAAAAAAAGCTGACATCCATTTATTTTACCATTTTGCACTTCATTTTTGTTCATTTTCATTTGGCCACGGTGGTGAGACATGTTTTACATATGACAGACCGTGTCAGCTGTCAGTTCTGGTAAAGCGATGGGTAACATGGAAACAGAGCGTTTCTGCAGGATGCCGGTGTACCAGTTGTTCAGCACGCTGCGCTGCTGTACTGAAGCTGCTGGAAGGTGCAACATCACTGTAGCCCCACTGTTTTTTTTTGAATAAGCTTTGTGTAGCTACGATCACCGTGAAACTGAACGACACGCACAGAGACGTGTCATGGGACGCTAACTCTGCGTGGGAGAAACATGTTTTTGCAACACTGGGATCTGTTTTTAGTTGTATTTTCAGACAAATATGTTGGAAAGGGAAAAACACATCTTGACCTTGCATATAACGGACTGTGATGTGCAGGAGGGAGTAAATATTTTCATAACAATATATTATGAGACAGTAAAAAATCATATTTAAACAGCTTTGGAAACTGTTTTGAAGTGCTATCGGAAAGATATTTAGCTCCCATTTTCACAAAACAATGCAGGTAGCTATAGTCCTCTCAAGTGTTGTCGTCATTTCGGGGCTTTCGGGTCCATCCGGATCCAGTTTTTTCCGCCTATGAATGGGATTTTTGGATCCCGTTTGCCAATCCTTTTCTGAAAATGAAAGTAGAAATGACATATGACATTACTTCATTTCATTCCTCATAATCTGTTAAGCGACTGTCCTTGCTGGAGCCCACAAAAGAAGCAGCTGCTATCCATTCTCACTGTGGATAAAAACAACCCATCACTTATTAAGTGACGTACACCCTTTGATATCAGATGAAAGCAAACCTCAACAATTCAGCGACTGAGCGGGCGTGCTCTGTGAAACTTTATCGGTGTGTTGTTTCCCGAGAAACCAAGCAAGAAAATGGGCATCTGTTAAGAGAGTGAAGCACTTAGAAACACTTTGCACGTTTTTGCGGCTGACCAGCAGGACGCGGGGGTCTGAAGGTTGACAGCTCTCTGATGCACGCCAGTGGAACAGGGTTATCCGCTAACGTTACGCTGGTGTTGCTTACAGCGAGGTCAGCACTTCTCGACAAACACTTCTCCGGCTTTCTACTCCAAGACTGTCTTCGGCCTCCTCCTCCTGTGTGTGTGTGTGTGCGTGTGTGTGTGTGTGTGTGCGTGCACCGGTTACATATGCCCAAAGTATTTTTGTGTGTGTAAGTGGGTGTAAATGGGAGCTGAGAGATGTTGTTTATGGCAGTTTGTCCTGACCTTCTCTCTCTCTTTTCGCAGCACAGAGACAACAGTTGGGAAGGGAAAGACTGAGTCAATGAGTGCACTATTTTCAGATGAAACCCCCCCCAAGTCAAACATCTCACTTCATGGGAGAAGATTTATTGCCTGATGACTTGTATCATAAAACTACTTCCATAAGGACATAACAAAGTATTCAAGGTTGCCTGATACGATCCTTTTCTTCGACCATGATGATGAAAAGGCTCTGGCGTTCCCTGGAGACCGTCCACTACTACAAATATCACGTATTCTCAATTACAGGAGATTAGATTCTGGCTCACGCGTTGCTTTAACTCGCCACTCATCTCTCTACTCCCTCACCCTCTTCTCTGCGTATCATAAAAATGAAAAAGAATCTCGGATGGACTGCCAACTCTTTGTTAAATCCAAAAATGAGAAATTAAGAGAAAGTTTTTCGACCGTCACTTGAAATAACATGTTCCGAGCATCTAGAGTTTCACCCATTTTAAATGAAATCAGCAGCAGGCCATTAATAACAAAACAATTACTTGAAATATGAACTAATTCTGCATTTTCAGTGATTAAAAGGAATATTATTTACTGACTAAATGTTCCATTATTTTCTCTAAAAACAGGCTGTTGTTGTTTCCAGGGTGCTGAAGTGTGTTAGGTGGATGGGAGAGTGGAAAGGGAGAAAGCGGGGGAGGAGGAGGGCCCACGTGCAGCAGCTTTTGCATCAGACCCCCCAAATCATATCACTCACTGCTGCATCTAATAAAAAGAGAGCCTGGAAATGAAGAC
Organism: Gephyroberyx darwinii; assembly: GCA_900660455.1. Classification (NCBI taxonomy): domain Eukaryota; kingdom Metazoa; phylum Chordata; class Actinopteri; order Trachichthyiformes; family Trachichthyidae; genus Gephyroberyx; species Gephyroberyx darwinii. The sequence continues at coordinate 5,948 of CABFOQ010023780.1, forward strand.
AAATTGATCCCCCAACCTATTTCATCATATAGCTTTACGGCAGAGAATCTAACAGAGACAGGTGTTTCTCAAATGATCCAAGAGGCAGTGTGTGTGTGTGTGTGTGTGTGTGTGTGTGTATGTGTATAATCAATGTCTCACGGCACCAATATAATCACCGCTAACTTCATCTCTGCATTGTGTTGTGTCCAGAATCACAAGTGCACACCTGGTGAAGCTCTGCCGTGGTGCCGCATGTGGAGGCAGCGAGCAAACAAGCCCCGACACATCTTCCATGTGGAGGTTTTTCTTTCAAACCCAACAGCTCGCTGCAGCAGCTAGTTTTAATAGCAGTTGTCTGCAGCTGCGGTATTGGAGAGCAGTAATCACCACCATATACCACATATGGGACATATGTTAGGGGCATATGGGGTGTATACTTATATATGCCCTATAAAACGGCACGTAAGACCCAACAGGATACTACAGAGCAAATCCTGCCAAACCTTAGCTGAGCCAATCATATCGAGGCCGATTTGACTCAGCTAATGATAACTTTTATCTGTAACTTCTGCACTGGAGAGAAAACGACGGACAAAAGTGTTAGATGGAAAATAACTCCCTGAAGAAGAAAACCTATCTAGCAGAGATTATCATCTCACTTTGTTTCTGCAGCCATCACTTGTTCCACGACTTCCGCGGAGGTTATTTCCCAAAACAGTTTCGAAAGCTTGCTAGCCCGTCAATGAAAATACCACGGTGCGCCCCCAAAATCTAAATGAGGGACTGTCATCTTGGTTTTTCTTCTTTTTCCCACTTTCTGATATTCCCCTCAAAAGCAGGAGGTGGGCTAAGGTGTGGTCAGGTGGGACCAGGGACAGCCTGACAATACAAACTGGCCTCGCCGAAGGCCCGCACTGAATACACATCAGTGGGTTTCTTCTTCTTTCTTCTTTTTTGAGGTTATATTTAGAAAATGTGGTTATTGAAGAACCACAATATCATAGAAATCCTCTCCAGAATATGTGCACTTGAAGCCTATGACCCATTATTCATCCTTATTTTCTCATGTTTATGAACACTTGCTTGCTTTTCAGGAAGAATGCAGGAAATAATGTTCACTAGAATATGAACAGGACACAAGGTTGATAGTTTATAGTTCATAATTCAAAGACTGTCCTGTCATTTTGCCATTTTCAAGTGTTCTCAGTCCAATACATTTATTATGCTGTACCTGGCTCACTGGCTTACTTCAATTGTCTGATTGAGGTTGTATTAACGTGACGGTTTATTGAGCTCTGTGGGACATTTCTCTTTCAGGTCAGCTACAGAGCAGCGCCTTAGGAGCCGGTAGAGATCCAGCAGCTTGCTCAAGGGCACTTGAGCAGGGCAGATGCGTGCTGACATGGGGGCCTGAACCCGGGGCCCTCCAGCTGAAGGACGCTCTCTCTTAACATCCGTCGCTCATATTGCCTCACATGTTAACACAACAGCATGGTAGCTCAGTAGGATGTCATCAGAGTCCGGCGGAAAACCAATTTTTACTTCCAATTACAGAATCATGTATCATCTCACGTACTCCGGCCAGTGCACTTTAACTAAGTGATGTCTTCCCTATAATTTCATTATAACTTTATAGTTAACAATGGCGAGAAAAGTGAAAATAGACAATGAAGGGGTGTCCTGCCTCGGTTTCATCACAACTCTGTAGTTAACAAGGACGGTAACATACAGTATTTTGCATTGATAAGGGAGAGTTTAACGTTTAATTCCACATGCTACATCACACCTATAAGCCATTAATAAATGAAAAAGTGAAAAACTCTATGACAAGGTTAGAGCGAGGCATTTGAGCTTAAAGTGGGATTTTCTATTGGAGGACAGAAAGCCTGGACCCTTTGTCTCCTCTCCAGTCTCCTAATGAATTGGTTTTAGCCTGTTTTGGAGCAAATTACCCTTCCCTCTCCTCCTAATTTTCCAATTTGCTGTGTCATTTATAACTAATTGAGGACCGCACTGGGGTGTATTACTCTCACAAATAGGGTGATATAGTTTATTGAAGGTCTGCTTTATACAGAGGGGCTGGTAAACCAAACATCAATTGTGGACCGTACAGAAGACGGGGGTTTCTCCTGGAGGTTGGGCGTATATTGCAAAGAAGCATTAATTATTTCTCAAAGACAATCCTGGCCATTGCTCCGCCACTCATTATATGGTCATTTTGCCTTTTTTTTCGTTGATGGGTGTAATGAATGGGGTGAGAATTCATTTTGATTCATCCCTGTTGCGTCGGCCTTGCTAGCATTTGCATCTGATATTCTCCTAACCAAATAAGAAAAGCTTGTTTTCAACCCACCCCGGTCCAGCGTAGGAACGAATCAAGTCACGAAGCCTTAGGTTAGCGCCGCCGGTATCAGCGCCTTCCTCATCGCAACTCTGTGCATGCAGGCTGCGTTTGTTAGGAAAGTGCAACTTTGTGCCCTTGACTCTCAAACTGTTTCCTCGCCTGGAAAGGGCTGAGGACGTTATATTTGTTTAGAAAATCACACACGCTGCTCCTGGATGCATAGGTGCAGGGCCAAATTATAAAACATCCATCTTCCACTTCCAATTAACTTTGGGGGAGAAAAAAAAAAACAAGGATACACTGTTACACTCTTGCACAGCATTGTATAGTACTCCTTTCACCACAGACCGGTGACCCAGGAAATACATGGGATGACTGACAAGTGTAGAAGTGTTGATCTCTCTCTCTCTATCTATCTGAAAGTATGTACTTGTCTACAAAGGTCAAAAAAAAGCCACATCACGGCTTTAGCAGACAAACTTCTGAGTGTCGGAGCCACCAAGGGGCCTCTCATGTAAAAGATTGTCTCCGTGCAATCAGCGACTGGCATTAACCTTCTGCCTCTCAGCAGAGCAGCCCATTATTTTCAGGGCCTGAGTTTCACACGATTCTTTTGGCAGCAGATGTTCCTCTCCTCCCTGGCCATCGTCAAGGGTGCCTGAGCGACATCAAAACGCCATCAGGACCCTGCCGGCCCGCCAGACGAACACATGCCCAGAATGCATCATGCGGGGGCCGTGCAATCCCATTTACCTCTTCTTCCCTTCTGCCACCTCGCTTTACCTTCAACCCGTGTCCTCTTACCCCGCCGCCACCAAACCGGAACAAAAGCGCTCAATGACACGTTTGTGCTGACAACGCACCTTAGCAGACAAAACAACTTAGCAACAGACGAGTCTCGACCCTTGGCGGGCTCAGTATGAATTTGAGTGAGAGACAGTGGCAGGCGGAGGTGTGTGCATGTGAATAAATCGATTAGAGGAGCACTTGACGGATGGGGTTTATATGGGGGCACGACACACCAGAGAATTAATTTGGCTAGGAGAACATGCCTCCGTCAGGTCCATTCGTCTTGGTAGAAAATTTGGCAATTTCCCCAGGTCTGGAGGCTCAATTAACGAATGTTTCCAACAGTTTGGGGAGCGGAAAGCTATGTTGACGGATACACCGCGTGCATATGTCAGACACGCGTGTTAATGATAACAGATTTTAGGAATACAAAATGAGAGGGAGGGAAAGAGAGGGAAAGAGAGGGGTGAAAGGAGGGGTGAAAGGAGGGGTGAGAAACAGGGTGGGTGGTGCTGGCTGAGAGGGAGACAGGTAGGTTGGACAAGAAGACGGGTAAAAGTAAAAAGGTAGCTTCAAACGCTTCATTCTCTTAGGACTGGCAAATTGTATGTACACTAATAACAGTTGCTTGTTAAATGTCTGAGCTCGGTCTCGGTGCTGCGTCTCCCTCCCACATCTCAGGTTCCAGTTCCTCATTCCCAACATCTCAGCAGATGATTTATGTAGCAGGGTTGCTCTGTGACCTCAAAATCCGCCCCATCCATACCGCACCTGTCACTGCACCACTGCCTGTGCGCTTACTGAAAACCAAGCCATCCGTGCAAAATGGCAATTTTCCACCCACCTAGAGAATAAAAAAAGGATCCAATCCATTCAGCAGCAAAAGTAGGAAAATTCGATGCTAAGTAGAGCAGGTGCGCGAGGGCTCGGTATCTCGCTAACGAGGGAGCTGAACTGCACGCGCCGCTGACCACAACATCTGTCGTTCTACGGATGGAGAGTTTGGTTTTTACCGCTGGAACACAGTTTGCACAGCAAGAGACAGCAGATGATAAAGTGCTTAAGAGGGATACAAATGGAAGGGACCAGGCCTTTCGGGTGGGGGGCGCTGAGCCCCTGTACCGTGGGCTGTTGATATATGATGAAGGGGAACCCCGTGGGAATAGCATAGAGCTGTGCCTGTCTGTCTAAACCCAAGGTGAGGCCCGGTCTGACCCCGCCCCCGTCCCAGGTGGGAACCCTAATGAGCTCATCACGCTTAACGAAGCTTAACGAGCTCCTAATTGGCAGCGTTATGATGTCCCCGAAGGTCAGAGTGCAGGCTCCTGTGCCAGCAGCGGAACAGGTTGGCACTTCCTGCCAACTCCATGTCACGTGACTCACCTCGGTCCCTCGGTGTAAACAAAGTCGCCGAAGGACATGGGGAACTTCTTGCACAAGCAAAATCAAAGCAGTTTGGCAGCTCATGCAGGAAAGTTACTTACAAATCCCATGTAGGCTGGTTTGGTAGCAAAGCTGAAGTTCTGGTTTTTGGATATTGTAAGAGAGATTTATAATAACCAATCTGCCGGTCTGAATAAAGCTGAGCATTGAATGAATTCCAGTATAATGCAGCAAAAGATAGCACCAATTTTCAATTTCTTTTTGTACCTTGCCTCATTCAGTAATGGCACACTTCTAAATACCCAAAAAGGTAGTCAGCGGCATAAAACTGTAATAACAGACATCTCTGTTAAATGCACTTCCAGCACAGTCAGACAGTGTTGTTCCTTGGGATGCAGTGGAAGGAGCAACAGCTGAGAGTATAATGTGTTCATTTTTGGTCTGTATAGAGGGATTTCTGATATCAGCCATCACAGTGCAGAGGACAGTCTATCACCGTGGAAAAGGAAAGCAGGGCAGACTGTAACAGCTAAGGTTGCTCTCACTATTCAAAAGAACTAAACTTCTATGGTGAAATGCTGCCACCTACTGGCTGTAATAAAAAGGTGCAGTTTGGTGAGATTAATTTGTATTAATGAATCTGTTGATTACATACATAGGCAATGAATAGGCATTACATGCATGAATAGGCAGTTTAAATCATATTTGGTGTCAAGGGGGATGGTTCTGGGATTCACTAAATCAACTAAACTCTGATGGGAGACCACTTGATAACCCCAGTGACAGATTAGGTGGCTAGTGAATGGTGCTGCCTGTCTGATAGTCCTGTAGATTTATGACAGCGTAGCCTGATGTCCTCTGTGATCACCATTTGTGGATTAGTGCATCATTATTTCTGGATTGTGGCACAAAGGACTATAAAGTTGTGTGTATTTGTAAAGCAAGTTCAACAGTGACTGTGAGACACATCAGAGTGGGATGAAAGTGTATTTTCAACAAGATCAAGAATGGACAATAAATCATATTTACAAACAGGGGCAGATGGTTTAAATCGAAATGATTTTACAAAATCATGAGATTTGTAGTCTGACTAGCCAACAGGACAAAAAGAGGACAGACTGCAGTAGTACTGGACAAAGAGAACAACAGATCAGGCGGATTTTCCCCAACATGGATTCTAGAAAAAGACAGCAGAAAATAGTCATGGAAATCCAGCAAATGAGCTTGTGAGGCTCATCACAAAACGTTACAAAAGTAAGTAAGAGGATCTTTCCCCACTGCACCACATTTACACATCTCATTCATTCATTGAATCCCAGCGCGAGTGTTGTATCTCACAAAAAGTATGTACAGTAAAATGCAACTCCTTGACTCGTGTTTTCAAAAGAAGCCGTTTATGTTGTCTCTTAAAATCAAATCACCATATCAATGGAAAAGAAAGTATATTCATGAAACCTGAAACAGCTATTCCAAAAACAAGACATATAAAATATGTATATGCAACTAAAAAAGGACACGAAGCTTCAAAATAAAAGATAAAATGTCTAAAAAGTATTGTACAAGTCAACACCGGACGGTTGGTCAGGTCACTCTGATGGTCCACACAGCGTTGTGAGCTGATTCTGTCAAGGGAAAAAAAGTGATAATGAGAATAAGGGTCAATATTTCACACCTAGAACTAGACTAAAACCTGAGGCTAAACAAGTTTATTGCAGGTATATTTTATCCAAGTATGATACACAGATGTCCAAAAAAAAAATCAAAGATGTTTCATCCAGAATTCTTCTACTAAGAAGTGTAGTGCTCTCTGTAGTGCCACTGCAGAAATGTTCTGCAATATTGATCAATATACCTGCAGCAGACGAATGCTCCTCAGGGCAGACTCATCCAATAATGACAGATCCACTGAGTCCATCTGACTGGCCAGCAGCTGAATGCTCTGGATCAACACAACATAAAAAACACAGACAGACAGACAGACAGACAGAATGGGGTAAGTAGACCGGCAAATCATCATCCACCAGCAGCTAAATCCTGGTAACTTGGTCTACTCAACAGGTAACCAACTTGTTACACGTCTTGTTGGCCAGGTGACAAATGAATTCTGGGATGGACTAGCCACTGTGGTTGGTGACAAAAAGTTTGTTTCCTGCCCTGAAGTCTAATATACAAGACATACAAGTCAGATGCAGACATATACACCGACCCACTCACAACCACATACAGATGTAACACTACTTTACCGTGCACAATTTCAGAGAAAGATATGGAGCTGTACTTAAAAAATCTGGCCCAAGTCAACCCCACGATACCAGCGCTTTCTCTTTCTGCCCCTGCCATTAAAGAGGCCTTTCATTTCTTGCCAGTCTGTCAAAGTAAATAAGATTGTGCTTTTTTGACCTGCCTGCTTCAAATAGAGGTTGATTTAATATTTTAATAAATGAAGACCCAGCAGGATCCAGGAACCTGAACCCAGCCTACTGAGGGCTCACCTCTCCGTTGCCAATAGGAACGTTGATGACAACGTCCTCATTGCCTGCAGCGATTGGAGAGCCGTTGACTGAAATGCTGTAGACCCTCTCTTTGTGGCGAGGAACTCTCACTGCGGGGGTCTTGGGAAGCCTGAACAAAAGGGGAACGTTGAGTAATGTGTTCTCTTAAGGGCACAAATGAGTCATGTCTCTTATTTCTTTTTTAAAATTAACACACACAGAAAGTTGGACCAGTTCACCCCATTACAGCAGCGTTTCAAATTAGCTAGGAGACCAGTTTTCCAGTGCCCCACATTTACACGTCAAGATGCCAAAATGAAAGCTAGGGAGCTACTGCTTTCAAGATCAACTCGAGGCAGGAAACAATAGTTTTCGGTGTTGTCGTTATGTGATACTTCCTTGGCTTTAATTGAGGATCAATCTCTGTAATAGCCCAGTAGAATACATGCACGGGAATTTGTGACATTGGCGCAGGGTTATTTCGACAACTAACATAACAATTACAGTCAACACAGGCACACATCGCTTTCCTTCCAATGTACATACATTCATTTTGGTAAATAGGGTAAATCTACAGTGTTTCAATTAGTGGCCGTGGGCCTCTCTTCTGTATTGCAGGTGTAGTTTTACATGGAAATCCAGCCTAGTGCAGCTTTGACCATAATCCTTACCTTGGGTCGAAGCGAGGGGTGACAAGGGGAGTAGGGCCCATCAACAAAGAAGAGTCCAGCATACTCCTGGCTGGAGTGACCAACGGCTTCCTGTTCGACCTGAATCCAGACAGAGGCGTGTTAGTAGAGCAACAATAAGGTATGAGGTATTTACACTGGTGTAGGACAGATACATAACAAACACGGGGAAAGCTGGAGAGATGGTTAACCAGCAGCTTGGTTACCACTAGTTAACTTGGCAACTGGAACGTCTCGCTGGCCAATCAGATCAGTCAGCTGGAACGAACCTTTGTACAATATCCTTTAATGTATTCCACATTAATCACACATTTTAATCCCAAAAACAATCAGCAGATTTGGTCCTCTAGCAGCTTTCCTGTAAGGTAATCTGATTAAGAGACAACACCATGGAAAATTAAAGATAGGAACTTGCATGGGCAATTTGACGTTCGGTCCAACTTCCATTTCAGATGATAGGGAACATTGTATCTAAAATGAAAGTGCTTGAAAAATAACAATCCAATCCACAAAAAAACGATTAACTCCCAGATTTCCTCCAGCCTGCATTTCTTAGATATGAATATAATTGTCTCACCTTGTGGTCGAGGCGTTCTGCTTGCTGACTGAGAGAGCCTTAGCTCTTTTTGATGTAGTTGGGGGCTTCCTCGTAGTCTTCGCCTGAATCAAGAGCAAGCAGTTAAACAGCTGCTTTCCAAGAGGAGGCTGCACATAAACAACATCCCATACCAAACCACTGCCCATCTTTCTTCAAGACCAGTAACTGTGAAACTCTCAAACTCACGGCACACAGCGTTTTGTGTGCTTACTGAATGCAGCAACTACCTTTTTCACTGTGCTCTGGTTTGGCGTGTTCTCATCTTCTAGACTTGATTTGGCTCGCGCCTGTTTCTTTGATGCTGTTAATTGGAGACAAGATCAACAGGATTAGGTTCCTTCTTTGAATACAAAGTTGCATATGTAGTCCTTTTTAAAAACAGGGTTCTTAAACTTTTAACGTTTCAAAATTACACACCTTTTCCAGACCTTAATTCCCTAACTGGATTTGAAGAGTTTGGTCATGATAAGTATGATGCATGCGATAGTGGCTGGGCAATATGACCGAAAGTCGACCAGCCCATATGCCGTAGGTAAACATCATTCTTTACAATGAATAGCACAATATATGAAATGACAACGTGTTTACAAAATGGGTAGTCGGATGGAAAAGGTAGTCGGATGGAACATTTTCTCATACGATTCAAACGTTTTTTGCAATTTGCAATGTTTTCAAGAACTGGAAAATTTCAATCGCCATATTTCTACAGATTTTGCAGACCTACATAGGAACCCAGTTTTAATTTTCTGGCATCATTCAAGAATAAAACAATAATAGATCCTATAATGAGTCTGCCTCTTGTTTGTTTCTTTCACATTTCATTACCCCATTCAAAATAGTATTATCATCAGCACCGGTGGCGCTTTACTGACAAACTTCTCATTTAAGAAGACTTAGATACACAAACTGGTGTTAACATACTTTTCTTGACCGATTTAGGAACGACAGCGTGGTCCTCAGCCAGGATACTTTCAACCTTAGCAGCTTCTTCTTCTCTCTATTAAATAGACACACACAGACAGGCAGGCAGACAGACAGACAGACAGACGAGGGAAAATGACATTACAGCAAGTAAGTGATTTTCTGACTACATAGACATAAGAGCATCTGATTTTATGTCAATAATGTCATTATGACAGTGACTTGATGCTTGACACAATACAGACTGCCTGACTGTACAAGCCAAACAGAATCTGGACTTCATGGTGTACACTGTGATGCATTATACGTGATATGAGATAGATTTATAGTAAACTCACCTTTGTGTGGTCCACTTCTGGTGACTTGAGTTTCTCTGACCCTAAGGAGAGAGGGGTAGACACTTTTCACTTTACTGTTGTCTAAGAGACACAACCCAAATGCTGATTCTCATTTTACAAAATATACACATGTAACAGGAGCAGATGTGTTCCTAAATTGAAAAAAAAAAATCAGGTAGAGCATAAAAACATTTTAGGAGCATTATCTGTGAAACCTGAAAATTACTATCATTAGTTTGATTACAAAGTTGCAGATGTGCTCCCATCTTCAATGATCTGAGTAGCATGTACTTATTTTTTAGAAATGTTTTGCTGCTATTTCACAAAAAGATATATATATATATTTATTTATTTTTAAAGAAGGCTCGTTTTCTCATTGAGGCCCATGTAATTTTGAAATTATCCATCAAGGATCATGAAACTCAACACATAAACGACCATGTCAAGCTTCAGTTCATGTAAAAACACCATTGCTTTTTTCATGACAGCAATGATGTGACACTAAATGCTAGTACTATAGAATGCTGATAAGTCAATGACACCATTACATCTTCAAACAATGCATGTTCACAAGATCAGTATAGTTTAGGTTTCACAAGACTAATGTAAGGGTTTATGTCAACTTACTGCAATGATCCAACCAGTTCATTTGCCTGATTGCCTTGGGGAGTTTGATTAGAGCCATGTTGTAGCTGTTGTCAGCACTTTTCAACAGGTGGTTTCTCTTCTCTTTCAGTTGCCCAACTATGGTCTTTACTGTGAAAAAATAACAAGTGTTAGTAGTGGGTTTGCAATTTAGGATATTGAAACAGCATTTCTATGTTCAGTGTATGTACACCAAGGCAGGAAACTAGGCAGAGCTGGAGCTCTTCTGTTCAACGGCTGGTGTATCTCAAACTTCACTAGTCATTTCACTATTTTACTTCCTGATCACCCTTAGACTGAATACAAGCCACCGTTTTATAATAAGTGTATGCTATTACAGTTCATCGTGGACGGGTGAATTTCCCTGACCATCAAGTCTAAGCAAAATATAGTCACCCTCGCTGTCGAAGTCTTCCAACAAAGCTTCCAGTTTGGCCACTTTGGGGTTGTTTTTACGTTGCTTGGTGGTCCTTTTCCTGGGAGCCATGTCTGCATGGATGGGAACAAAAAATAATAAATGAATTTGCTCGATTGCAATAGGCAACACAAGACAATAAGGTTAGTAAGTTAGGGCAATGGCGATTGACTCTTGCGATGTAAAAAGAAATTGCCGACGGTGTGGCTGACTGGTAAACTGGCTAGCAAGCTAACGCTAACGTTACTAACGTTAGTACTAGCAAGTAGTTAGGCCCGTTAGTTGGTTGACGTGCTTTGTTGTCATTTCCACACATCCAAAATAGCATGTCAAAACAGGAGATACCCTGCAAACAAATAGTTTATAAAATTTTATATATATATTAGAAACAATGTATTACCTAGTGATGTTTTCTTGACAATTATCCAACTGTCTTCGGCTACTCGGTGCTCCCTCCACAAAGCAGTTTTCAAATCTCCGTGCAGGGAGGAGCCAAGAGTTTCGATCAGCCAATTGGGAGTCTTATTTTCCTTACGTCATGACAAAATCCACCTCGACCTATCATATCGTATAACGTCAATGTTTACATCAGGAGACCGGAAATGGAGTGCAGCAACATGGCTTCAACGTGATTTGAAAGCAGTGAAGATGGACGATTTTTAACCGGGTAGCAGCAGTCTCGTGTGTATTTTTGCACCTTGAAGGAACCGTTATTCCCACTACTGAAGCATAATTCTAAATACAAGGTCAATGTACTGTATCGACGTGGCTTTATCTCATGGCTTTCCTCTTGTGTAAACTGACGTCGGAACGTGCCAATTGAAATGTCCGAGCCTGCACTGTTATCACTTCAGCAAGTATTGAGGAAAAGCTTTCAAAGTCTGGAAAACAACCAGAAAGTATGGAACTCTGTGTTGGCTGAGTGCACCCCTTTGATGGTGTCTCTTGGAAATGTAGCAGAGCAGTTGAAAGCGCTTTCCAACGTCCAGCTCTCTAACACTCCACTCAGCGTCTTCCCTGACCTGCAAGAACGTCTGCACTTCAAACTTGTACAAGCAGCGGATACAATATTGGAGAAACTCAATGAGAAAATGTAAGAGTGTGATGGATAATGTAACACAAACATTTAACAAATGTCGATATTCACATCCCTGTAAATCCCCAAAATGTATTGTGTAGTGTCCTGACTATCCAGCCCCTTTATCCTCTCTCTCTTTGACGGTCCTGCTACTATGGTAGGGGTTGCCCCTCCCAAGGTTTCTTCCGTTTCTTTCCTAAAGATTGGATGTTGTTTGATGGTCTCTCTCTCTCTCTCTCTCTCTCTCTCTCTCTCTCAGGTCATCTCTCCAGTCTGTGAGAGATTCCATCAGTAACCATGTCTCTGGAGCCTTTCAGCTGTATGAGCAGAACACAGACAGTCTGGACCTGCTCACCTGTACCCAGCGGTCATCCACTGCCCCATCAGTTGCTGACATGCTGGAGTGGCTGCAGGATGCGGAGCGCCACTATCGGCAGCAGTATCCTTTATATGGTCTGGATTGGTGATTGTGTTACAGTCTGGGCTGTGAGCATTTGCATCCTCCATGAATAGCATTGAAATAATTCCTGTGTATTGGTACATTATATTTTTATATCTTATGGGATCCACAAGAAAATGAAATCTTGAAAAGTGGTTACTTTGAAGACCTTTTATAGGACCGCATTAGGAAAATTTATATTTTTACAGTTTTGTGGTTTCAGAGGGTTAGGGTTATCTTTACCCCAACTTGGCTTGGGGAGAAAGTGAGAGGGGATGTTTTCCTCAACCATGTGTTCAGATTCCTGAGGAGGAAGACTCTGCTGCAGACCCTGAGAGCTGACAACCTCTCCCTTCTGGAATCTGCTCCCAAGAGATGGGAGTCCCTAGAGTCCCCCAGTGAAGAGGAGAACATCACTGGTAAAACATCTCCTTATGATGTTGTGTACAATGTTGTTTCACACAAATATCAATTAATTAATCATATATATGGTTTCATTCCAAAGTGAGATATGCACAATTAGAAAAAGGTGGTGCATATGATGTTGAAGATTTGAAGGTTGACTGATCACGTCTGTGTCCCATTTCAGATGTACTTTTCAAAGTGTCCTTCTTTATGGAGACCCAATGAAAAGAATAAAAGGGACACGAGTGAGAATCTCACCTGGCTTGTGAGTCCCGTGGCCTTCAGCCTAGGAAGAGGCTGAAGAGAACAGGAATATCAGACTAACAAAAATGAGAAGATATAAATGTATACTTTGGATGGATATATTGAATTTGGATGTATTTAACATGGGACCAGTTGATGTTAGGGTAAGGACTGGAGTTTTATTTGGCAGTTAAAGACTTGATAGATCTGTTGAAGGCTACAGAATGCCTGGATTCACCAGACTGTATATGATGAAAAAGGAAATTTGCCACATATCAGAAACTGAACAGTCTCTTTCAACAATAACAACATTGTGGTCACTGCACAGTTTCATGTTGAAATTGTCATTTTACTGTATTCTGCTGGAAAATATCCCAAAACTAAAAAATCTGGACCACACAAGGACAATGTGTCTGAATGTATTTATTAAAACACTCTTTGAGGAACTTTTTTATTTCTCAATCAAGGTTTTATGAAACAAATTTGAGAGGTAATTACATTTCCAGAGAAGAACTTTGGAAGAAATCACTGCAATCTTCACAACACAAACAGAACCGTGATATGTGTAAAGGTTTTTTTTTGACTCATTGATTATTAAGGCTTTTGTATTGATTTTTCACAAAATAGGCAATGAATCATTGCTTTCTTCAGGCACGACTATGAATCACAGTGCTGTAAAGGTCCAATGTTTGTTTTTTTTAAATTACATGAAAGTTACTGAAGTTCTACATACTGAGGACAATTTCAACATTCGGAAAAGAGATATAGAGATATACAAAAATAAGCAAAATGATTGATTGAATACATTACTAAATAAATATATGCATCGCCAAATCATAATTTAAAATTCACAAGTTTAAAACTGAGGGCAGGTAAATGCAGAAAAGAACCAAAGTTAAACAGTTTTAACACCGTCAAATCGTAACTTCCACCCCAGTCATCTTTAGTGTTAGTTCTTCTGCTATCTATGTTGTCATTGTGCTCTGTCTGCTTCCACAACTTGACATTCTCTCTCTATACATATTCCTTCAAGGGTAGACTGTTGGATGTGATGGGTTTTGGGGGATCTGGCGCAGGTGAATTAGCGAAGCTGCGGCCTATGTAGCCCCTGCGGTACCCACCTCCCCTCTCCATGTGGGGGCAGGTGCTACTCAGCACAGCTCCACTGATCATTAGGATAACCGCTGCTGCCCAGCCCAGATAAATCGCCTGACCCAGCTCTCGTTTGTGCATTATGGGCACGTTAGGGTTGTAGAAATCCCGGACGACGGTGTTAGCGGTCCAGGAAACCGGAACCAGCACACACAGCCCCGTCAGAATGAACAGAACCCCGCCAGAGAGAGCGATGCCTGCCTTGGCCCGGCGGTCGTCCCCGGCGCAGGTTGTGCACTTCATGCCACAGCAGGATACAGTGCAGGAAAGCCAGCCCAGGAAGATGGCCACACACATGAGGGCTCGGGCTGCCTGGATGTCTGGCGGCAAGGCCAGCATGGAGTCGTATGTCTTGCACTGCATGTGACCAGTGGTCTGGTAGATGCAGTTCATCCAGATGCCTTCCCATTTGATCTCCGAAGTCAGGATGTTGCTACCGATGAAGGCCGAGACCTTCCACTGAGGCAAGGCTGTCACTGCAATCGCCATGATCCAGCCGGTCACCGCGCAGGTGAAGCTGATCAGCTGCATGCCAGTGTTCACCATGGTGGCAGCGCTTTTTCTTTGGACCTGCAGCTTTTCTCCAATGATTATTGCTTTCTCTATTCACTCGTTCTTCCCCTTCCTCTTCTACAGTTGTTTGTTGTACAAGATCTACAGTTACAGTGGCATCACAACATTTAGTGTCTTATTTACTTTTTCTTCATCCTTTTGATCTACAAAGTACACTCCTTTTGGTTTACTTGTCCCCTTCCTTCCTGTCCTCCTCCAGCTTCTTAACAGTCCTGGCCTTAATGTCTCAGCTCAGGTCAAGTATGTCAACAACTTCTCTGTCAAAACTTTTTTTTCCTTCGTTTTTTCTGCACCTGGTCAAATGTTTTCACTTTCGCACATTTTCCATTCACTGTCGTTCTGTTTTCCAAAAGTAATCGTCTGCTTCCTCTCCTCGTTTATCATTCACCTATTGAAAGGATCAGAGGCTTGCACACTTTCTCCCTCTTTTCATTCCTGAGTTTGAGTTGATGAATTATTGAGTAGCTGATAGTTGTGCAGCGGCTCGTTGCAGCCAACCAGTGCAGGATCGATCAGGCTTTAAACCAGGGCGATCTAGGTTCGGTGGGTCTGTGGATGAAATGGATCTCAGCCAGGTTTTTTCAGCAGCTGTGTAAGTGGTCCGTCGCCTTTAACCTCAAACAGACTCAAACCCAACAGGCCCTGGGCTGATTATTGAGTTCCAGTGTATTCCAGTGTCTATTACTCTTCTGGTTCGGTGTAGCCTTACCAAGATGGGTCAGACCGATATAACCTGATACTTCGATTCAAGGCCACCGATGCTGTTGTGAATGTATCTTGTCACAATAAGGTTGAAAATGGTGATGCTTGATACAAAAATACAAAATATTGTATGTCTTTAGTTTCTTTTAGAAAGAAGCATAGTCCTGTGTTTAGTCCTCAAAGAATGATTGAAATAGAGGTCTACTAGAGATGAACAAAACATGAACACGGGCGATTTAATAAGCCATTAAAAGCAGTCAGTGAAAAGCCGATATTCCAGTCCCTCATTTGATCAAGTCTTTCCAAAAATCCACCGTCACATCAAACGTCCGCTGGTGTAGTAGACCGGGTAAACAAGACCGTTTTTCAACTGAACACAATGCCAGTCAGCGTCTATCGCAAAAAAGCCTTCCAGAGAAAAAGGGAGCCAGCAGCCCTCATCACCAGGCACTGCTGCAGTTGAAGTGTCTTCTTGTTACAATAAGCACGCTGGGGTCCAAGCCTTGACGAGGCCACTTCAGACTCGACGGAGGTTCAGCTGCCGCTCGCCCTGCCCCCTCTGAACACAGCACACCCCAAATGGGTCAGTCCAGTCCCGGTTAGGGTGTAAATAACAAGCAGGGCCACTTAGGCAGACTTCTGGGTAAGTAGAGCATCAGTTCTGTCCCTCCCATCTTCAGCACCGCTGTTGACGGTCAAACACCGAGAGCAACACTGTGCCCGAAAAGAGGCAGAGGGATGGAGAGAGACAAAGGAGGGAGGGAGGGAGACATGGATGGATGGATGGAGGCAGAGCAGTGTCTGTAGGTGGATCAATTAACACAAAGACAATCTGGGGGGGCCTCTACAACGGGGCTTACACACTCTGTCTCGTTCCATAACAACCACACACAAGCACACTTTATGTGAGCTTTCACAAAAAAATCAGCTTTCACTCGTTCTTTTTGACTGACACTGCAGTGAAAAGGTGAAACCGCTTTAAAAGGGGGGAGCATAGGTCGAATTTTTGGGACAATGACCATGGTTGAAATGGTGAAAAGCCACAAAGTCACACTCCATTGTGTAATAGAAAGCAGTGTTACCTGGGCAATGAGGCAATTATAAAACCCTGAATTCTCACAGTTAACGTAACATTACATTTTTAGCTCCATCCTATTTTGTTTCACTTTCAGTTTAATTTAGCTTATTTTTCCCATCGTA
>CABFOQ010023782.1:0-21519 GCA_900660455.1 Gephyroberyx darwinii
GGACCCTCCCTGAAAAAGAAGAACATTCCCCAGCCATCCAATGCGCTCAAGTCCTTCAACTGGGCCAAATTAGCTGAGGTGAGAGCAGACATCCCATAATATGCAGAAACAGGAGACAGGATGCTATAATCTCCATGTACCAGAACGTTCTGGTGCATCTCGTTAAAAGGTATTATATAAAATGTATTCCTTCATACTCAGAATAAACTGGAGGGCACTGTGTGGATGGAGGTGGACGATGGCAAGGTCTTCAAAATCCTGGATCTCGAGGACATTGAGAAGACCTTCTCAGCCTACCAAAGACAGCAGGTACTGGGGTTGTGTTGCTGTTCCTAAGGGACCTGTCTCTCCATCTCACCCTCTGTCTCCCTCTAGTGTCTGAGAGAAATGGGGGGACGGGGGTGTCTGATATAGACTTGGGTAACCCCTTTTGTAACTTTGATATCAGTTAGAGTTAGGGAATATTGAGGGAGTGGGGCGAGGTCAGATATTTTACAGCAACTAAAGGTCACCTTGAAATCCTTTTTCCAGCTCACCAGATTATCAGTGACAAATTTAGGTTAAGTGGTGGGGAGAAATAAGTAGTAGCCAGCAGGTGGATTTGGATGATGATTTATGGAAAGTATTCATAATTGTGCCATCTGTAATGCCGTCTCACATTTGAAAGGAATGTCATTTTTGTTTAATTGTTGTGTTTGCTGTAGTCGGTCAGTTCTACTATATGGAATAGAAAATGCATGAGTTAGCTGGCCAAATCAATTTGCAGTCATTAAGCATTACTAAAGTTATGAGCCTGGCTTCTCACACTAAAAATGTAAAAGTCCAAAATGTCATCAAGGCAATGCAGGACCAACTTCAGATTCTCAGTCTTATCCTGCTTTCCATCATGTCCACTTTGTTTAGAGACTTGATATATTACCACGATCATAACCACATATAACACATAACACACATAACCAAGTGGTGAAAATGACTCACTGGGTAAAGATATTTCTATGCTTGTGAAATATCCGCAAATTGTGTCCCTCCTGGCTTATCCGGCATTTGGCTGCGGTAATGCCTTGTACTAAAATTAGACCCTCTGTGTTTCGGCTGATGATTTTGACAATAGAGAGACGACAAATCTGAAACTAGATCCACTTGACAGATTGCATTCGTGGTTGTATGCAAAGCATGTAAACCATCAGCACTTCATGATCAGCGAGCACGCATGCACCTGGACGACTCACGTCTCACCACTCACTTCATTACTTTTATTGTTCCACTGTCACCTAAGTGCCGATGAGCTTGTTGTTTTTGCCATTTGATTTGTGGGCTGCATTCACATAACTGCTTTACTTATTCTAACGAGTGCTTACATCTTCCTTGCTTCTTGCCTGCATTTTAGGACTTCTTTATGGTCAATAACAGCAAACAGGTGAGTGCACTTACAGTACAATAGTTTTACAGTCTGTTCCAGTTGGTTTAAAACTATACATTCACTTGTTTCCAACAGATTATACCACCTTTGAGACTTCTGAGTCAGCAGCATTTCATGTTAGCTTTCCCACTTGTCATGTTTATGGTGTGATGACCTTCCTGTGTGACTGTAGTCTGAGCCTTTGTTTTGTATCTTCATGTCATGTTTGGGATGTTAGGGTATATGTCAGTCCGTCTGCATAGTTGACGGTCTTTATTTGTGTGTGTGTGTGTGTGTGTGCGTGTGCGCACGTGCATGTGTGGGTGAGTGTAACCAAAACAAAATGGTGCACATGAAAATAACCCATTGCACTCTAACACTCCTTTTTATTCCTCTGCCCGCAGAAAGAGGCAGAGGACGACTCGCTGAGCTCCAAAAAAGTCAAGGAGCTCTCTGTCATCGATGGCCGTCGAGCTCAAAACTGCAACATCCTCCTGTCACGGTGAGTGTTTAGCATCATAACCCTTAAATGTTTAAAAGTGTCACTGGGTTGTTAGTGGCCACAGTATTTAAAAGTACCTCATCCTCATCCAGTCCTCTAATACTCTGGTAGATTTTATTGTGATTAGAGCAGTCCCTGTTTGAAGTGAGTAATCTTGAATTCAAATGTAAAAATGATTAACAGTGCAGAGATGAAAGTCCTATTCAACCATACAAGCAAATGAACAACTGTAGTAGTTGAAACTGTAAGAGAGATCTTGCGTTGGTGTCCAAGTTAAACAACTTAGTTCATGGATATAACAGATGCTACACGTATTTATGGCCAGATGTTCTGGGATGTACCATGCGTTGCTGATAAAGCACAGGTTAATGACGCTATTTGTCTGGACTTACCGTTTCATATGATATGTATTTCAGGCTCAAGCTTTCAAATGAGGAAATGAAGAGAGCCATCCTTACCATGGACGAACAGGAGGACCTTCCCAAAGATATGCTGGAGCAGGTACGTCATCTGGCTTCCTGCAGCGGTTAATCCCTACCGAATGTCTCCATGGACACATGAAGAAAGAATCAAACATGCTTTCAATTCAGTTATTTTAGTGGTTGGGATGGTTGTGAAGATTAAAGATTGCTGTGGAGCAAATCGATGCGTATCAGCTTCACCTTCAGCTTAATTCTGTTTTCAGAATTGTGTTGGCTGTCCGCTCACATCAAGTTGTTTTTTGCATTGGTTACAGTGAAGATGTACAGTTGTGCAAGAGCAGACTGATCGCCCCTTTCACTGTCTTTAACGGTAACAAGTACGATGGAGTTATTTACTGTAATGAGTCATTCCCACTCCTTCAGATGCTGAAGTTTGTCCCAGAGAAGAGCGACGTGGATCTTCTGGAAGAGCACAAACATGAGCTGGACCGGATGGCAAAGCCTGACCGCTTCTTCTATGAGATGAGCAGGTACCATTACTCAGATCAGATTAGTGCAGCACAGTGCAGATCAGCCCCGCTGTGTGACCAATAGCCATTGTTTCCTTTCCTGCATCCTAGATACATCAGATGACACATATGGGTTTCTACTTAACGGGAACAATGGCTGTTTTTGCAAATCACTATTGTTTCCAAATTTAATTGCTGAGTAAAGATTGTTTGTAATGGAATCATAACATTTTGCCAGTAGGTTGTTCCAAAGTTTAGGGACCGTGAACTTTTAATTCCCTCTGCCTTTACTTTAATGGCTTATAGACTGAAATCACAAGAATATGACACAACTTAAAACAGAAAAATAAACATGTCATTACCTGAGCTGTACCTTTATACGTTGGGTGTGTGTCAATTTTGTACATTTTACCATCTAGTAAGCAGAGAAGCAATTTCTGGCAAACAAAAAGTACATGTGACCTTTCTCCAAATTTGGGGGATTTTCCTGTTTTTAATTTAATATTCTTTCTATTTTTGTTCTTCTCTTAACATGCCTTTTCCATTTCTCATCCAGAATTAACCACTACCAGCAGAGGCTACAGTCTTTGTACTTCAAAAAGAAGTTTGCAGAGAGGATAGCTGAGATCAAA
Organism: Gephyroberyx darwinii; assembly: GCA_900660455.1. Lineage (NCBI taxonomy): Eukaryota > Metazoa > Chordata > Actinopteri > Trachichthyiformes > Trachichthyidae > Gephyroberyx > Gephyroberyx darwinii. The sequence goes on from CABFOQ010023782.1 coordinate 3,465, forward strand.
CCCAAAGTTGAAGGTGAGAAAAGTCTTAAACTTAAATTAAATTAGTCCCATATGCCCAACATTTTTACTGTCTTCCAGTAAAACACAAAATACCATGTTTTAAACATAAAGTATGTTAATGTTTGTATTTTATTTAACATAGAAAGCGATTTGTTTTCAGTAAGCAAAGTATTCTGTACCAAAGGATCAATAAATGCCTCCCTGACAGCCTGACGATGCTGGTCTAGTTTGTGTTTTCACTTTTCGATCTTGGCTGAGGCGAGGGTGCGCCAACTCCCAAGACCAATTACTTGTAACTCTAAAGTGTTTCGTACCGGTCAGGTACCTTGAACCCACTGGAAACCTTAATTCACTCTCGTCTCTCAGCTCTGACCAAGGCCTCAAAGGAGGTTTTGCACAGTAAAAGCCTGAAGCAGCTGTTGGAGGTGGTGCTGGCCTTTGGAAACTACATGAACAAGGGTCAGAGGGGCAACGCATACGGCTTCAAGGTGTCTTCACTCAACAAGATAGCGGATACCAAATCCAGTATTGACAAGTAAGAACAATTTTCCAATCATAAAATTGCACCTTTGGGAGCAGTAACACAAAAAATGACATGGAATGGAATTGGGAAGTTGTTGATAAAACTCCATGTCATCCATTTGTACTTCTGCCAGAGAAGTAATTTTTTTGCCTGCAGTTTTTGAATGTTGGCACGTGGTACTGCCTTGAAGCTTGGTCCGTTTACTGTATGCCTGTGTGTTCGCAGGAACATCACTCTCCTACACTACCTGATCACCATCCTGGAGAAGAAGTACCCTAAAGTCCTGATGTTCCAGGAAGACATGCAGTGTGTTCCAGAGGCAGCCAAAGTCAAGTAGGTGGAGCAGTGGAGTCCTACTGCCTATCTTTGGACGACTACTCTTTTTCTCTATAAAGAAACATCCTTTCCATCCTGTATTCATTCATTTTGTCTTTTTTTCTTTTATCACAGCATGACCGAGCTGGAAAAGGATATCAACAACCTGCGTAGCGGCTTGAAAAGCGTCGAGAGCGTGAGTGACTTAACGTTGATCAATTTCACGTGTAGGACAAACAATCTTTACTGCAGGTCGGCAGCGACTTCGCTCTCGTTTCACTTCTCTCCTCTCCTCTCCTCGCCTTTCTGCATTTAGGAGCTTGAATACCAGAAGAAGCGACCGCAGGAAGTGGGCGACAAGTTTGTGTCAGTCGTGAGTCAGTTCATCACTGTGGCCAGCTTCAGCTTCTCAGATGTGGAGGACTCTCTCACTGAGGCCAAAGAACTGGTGAGTCAGTCTGGCAATATGGAGTCGGTATGCTTTGTTTCTGCCATCTGTTGAAGCATGCAGGGTGGCAGACGGTCACTTCTCAACACAAATCTTTGATGATGATGAACATGAGTATTTTCCTGAGGTAGCTTGACACCCTGAAGCTAGTTTTAAATGTGTCTGTCCACATTGTTGGTTCAAGGCATGCATGGTTTTCCTCTTGAGGTGGTATTTTTTGTAGACAGCTGTGTTTTCGCTCAACCATCACCTGGCAACCCTTGTTTCTGTCCCGCTGTTAAATTTACACAAACATTAACAGTGATCCTCCACAGTGATTATTACAACCACTGACCCACTGAACAACTCCTTGCATCTGGTGTGTGTGTGTGTGTGTGTGTGTGTGTGTGTGTGTGTGTGTGTGTGTGTGTGTGTGTAAGTATGCAACATCATTGCAGGATACCAAGATGCACAGCAAATTTCAGTTTAAGAGTGATATTTAGGCATTTTTGTCATGCAGAACTTATCAAGTTAATGCCCATCATCACATACAGAGATCTGTATGTGCTGCACATAGACAGTGTGTCATTTAAATGTATTTTTGCTCAACTTAATTGAGTTTGCGTGTCAGAGACAGAGTTACCATTAACAGACAGATCTTTGAAGGTGCATGTTCCCAGCATGATCTCACATCTGGTCATTCTCTTTTTAAACTCGTGCAAAATAACCAGAAAACACGTTGCCTTAATTTTGACTCCGGCTCCAGTCTCCGGCCTTGGCTGTAATCAGTAGCTGGTCAAAACAGGTTTTACAACGGCTTCAAAGCCTGACTACTGGTAGCCTTCTCTGATTTCAAAGAGATATGACCTAATGAGTCTCCTGTAAAACAGTCAAAGATTGTGTAAAGCATGGTTCTACTGTGTCCCGTTGTAAATCTTATCCCATGTGGCCCTTCCCATTTGCTCCCCTTCTGTGGTCCTACAGTTCCTGAGGGCAGTAAAGCACTTTGGTGAGGATGCCAGTAAGATGCAGCCAGATGAATTCTTTGGCATCTTTGACCAGTTCCTCCAGTCATTTGCTGAGGCACAGCAGGAGAACGAGAACATGCGGAAACGCAAGGAGGAGGAGGAGCGCAGGGCCAGAATGGAAGCTCAGGTATGCGATCCTTCCTTATTTCCATGTGCTGCACGACAAAAGTAGTACACCCTTTTGCCAAAACCTCTGGGCTTAATTCAGTTGACAAAGCATAATCTGAAATGATTCAGAATTAATTCAGAGGTAACAAACAGCGTGCACTTCATACTTTTTCTATTTCTAAACAATGATTTTTCATTCCCCTATTTACTGTGTTACGCAGCTAAAAGAACAGAGGGAGAAAGAGCGAAAGGCACGGAAAGCCAAGGCAAATGGAGAAGACGACGGCGGTGAGTTTGATGACTTGGTGTCAGCGCTGCGATCGGGCGAGGTCTTTGACAAGGACTTGTCCAAGATGAAACGCAACCGCAAGCGCATCAACAACCAGACCACGGACTCGGGCAGAGAGCGACCGGTCACAAAACTCAACTTCTAAGTGTGTGGCGTCCACTATCCCGTTTCTTCAACCCAGCCATGCTTGCCCTCCCCGCTCAGACTCATTGCATCATTAGTTTCTCCTTTCCCTCTGGATCAGACTGACGCGCACATTCCACAACACCCTCCACGACCTTCACCCAACCATGGCCTTGCCCCATCGCTGCAGAACCACTGAAAACATGTTTTAGACCTTTCACCCTCTGACTTTTTGATGTTAAATGGAGCAGAAGCCAAAAGATGTTGTATATGACCAAATAAGATAATTCTCGCTGGAAGAGTGGAGAATCAACTTGGTCATGGCCTCTGAATGAAATGTTCAATGAAAGGTTTGTGCGAGAGCAGCTTCACCCTTCCTCCTCGTAGAGTGAAGGTGGGAGAGCGTTTTTCTTCCAGGTCTTGACAACGCTCACAGTTGTTTGATAGGAAACATTCTGTGCTGTTTTTTTCCATGCACAGAATGAAATGTGCAGCTAATAGACTTCTTCGGGGCTTGATGTTCGATCCAAACAGGAAGATGATTCTGTTAAAAAAAGGAGGGAAAAGGCGAGGGGCCATTTTGTATGGGATGATTTCATAGATTGAGAGGGGATGCTTTCCAGCCCGAATTGTCCAAGTGATAATTTTTGGAGAAAGACTGAATCCGAACATCCCCTGGACACTGTCTTTGTCTTGCAATCAAAACCATCCCAGGACTGAGATATTGCATTGTTAGATACGTGGTTTTAAATGAAAGCGACGAAGATTAGTGTGCTTTTTTCTATTCAATATTAATGACATGCAGCATTTATGTATCTGATCACTGTATGTTTTTTTTTTGACTTTTTCTGTTAAGAGCTGGCCTTAACTCTGTTGATTTTAATTGTTGAGTGGGTACTCTTGAGGCCTGGGCCTAATCTGCAATTTCTCAACAAGTGTGGACACTCATGTCATAGATTATACATATATCTATATATAAGGTTGCGTGCTTGATACACATGCACACACAAAGTGATAATTACTATGCTAAACGTCATTAAATCCATACCCAGTCAATGCAATACACTAGCTCTTCCCCTGTGATGGGAGTGCCCTCCTTTTACGTTTTTATTGGATAGTTGAAATATGTTACCTGCATATTGGCTGGATTTACACTGCAAAAGAAAAAATATGGGCTACATACAGTAACGTCTGATTTACTTCCCCGTGTAAATCCAACCAATGTGAGACACCTCCATTGGACTTTTATAATTTAAATATTGCCTTCCATTGTATGAAGACATGAGGTTAATAAATGGGAGAAAACAACGTTTTTTTATTTTGATTATAGGCAAATGCACAAAGACATAGAAAAAATACAGTGTTTAATGTTGTAATGATTCTGTTGTTCCACATTTTGAAACCTTGGGTTTTTCCATCCGAGCCTTTCCTTGGGGTTACTGAGTGAAAGGTCTTAAACTTACTTTGTGTGTTCTTACAGCCTTTTACCTAATCCGCCTCAAACCCTGCAGATTTACAGGACTCTTGGCTCCCGGTGGTAAATAACTGCTAGCGGAGTTTAACACTGAAATCCTTAAGACAGCACACAATACAAGTCGCGAACCAGCAGATCAATTTTTAAATTGCTCTTTTCCAGTGGGGTTTCAATGCACCATGCAAGAAAATAACTCATCTTTAACTATGAGGTTCATTTGCAATTACCCGAGGATGCCATGTAGACCAATCCATAACAAGAAGTAATTACAATATCTGACTTTTTACATGTCATACAAGCATTCAACCATACCAGCCCATAGTTAAATGAGAAATATCATTTGAGGTAGCCTAGGTTTGCCTTATCTTTGCTTGAAAGAGGATGGATGTCTTTGTTGTTGTAGGCTTTTGATAAAAGACCTGCTCCAGATTATGGCCAGTGTCGTCCTGATTGAAGTGTCAAATCAAATCTTATTCTAATCTAAACCTAATCTTTTTATTCTAAAGTTTTTTGGGCTTGATGCCAGTGGAAAGGAGCTCAGGGGCTACAGACTGTAGAGCCATTGTTACAATTAATTTGACAACAACATCTGACATACAGTTGCATTATTATACAGGTGTAATACTGAACTGGGCATGCAGGTGCAGTACACATCTTTAAAATAATCTAACGAATTGGTATTTTACACCGTTGTTACTTTTACACTGTTGTTCAGTTAAAAGATCTGATAACCAAGTTTAGAAAAGGAAGCTGTAATTACGCTCATTTCAGGAGAAAACCGCGTGCGAGCTTGTCATCTCCCTCTTGCACAAAGCGTGACACACCCGTGTAGAAAGCTCTGCCAGCAACTTCCACCACAACAGCCTTGAAGTCCCCACACGTGGTCTCCTGAACACAGGAAAACGGAAACAAGAAAGTTCCTCAGTGAGCGTAAGTTTCATTACAGCGTGGGATATGACTAATTCCCTAGGGAGAACTTTGGTTACACCCAAAACTAACCAAGACAAACCAACATTAGCAAAGCACTGACACTTAATATCACTACGCACTTAAATTGGGAATACCTCTTTAAGCAAACAAGCAATTATTCCAACATTATACCATAGCAGTTTGTTCTGTAAACATTAACTATCTTCTCCTATAGCTAAAGGCAAGATACACAAGTTTATCCTGCTCTTTCATCTGCGGTATGTATTTAAGCAGTATTTACTTCACACTAACAAACGTTTTCAGCACTACGGCCTCCATCGGTGTCAATGAATTGGAAGTGCACTTGTGTTTTATATCAGGTGTTTGTGGGTCACAGGTGAAACCATTCAGTTCGGTGGGTTCACGTCAATACAGGTTAACAATGTGCGGATGAGAAATCACATAAGTAAGAGAATACATTTTCAATAGACAGCAAAGAACAATGTGCAAGCTGGTGGTTGAGAAAAGACTTGTTGAGTCGCACTTGACCAACAAAGGTTGAAACATCCACACTAGTGGTTGATAACAAGTACTAATGTGGTGACTGTGAGCATCAGGCGGTGAGGAGTTCATAAAGCAGCCAACACATGACCATGACAACCGAGGTGGAGGCCGTTCAACTCTTGCCGTCTAATCGGCACGTGTTCTGACTGACTTGTCTCACTTCGTCCACCTTCTGTGAGTAGACATCTACTGCGAGACAGTGTCCTTGTTCACTGATACCTCGACAGCTTTTCCTGTGAACTGGGATCCAGTAGCCCCGCTCTGGAAGGTCCTGGTTTGGTTCAGGTGGATGAGACCTTTGTGATACTGAAGAGCCACGCGGGCCGTAACACCAGAACCCGTGGGGCTTCGGTCCACCTGCATCAGGGAGAGAGGAAGACATTATTAAGACATTATTTCACACTCCATTCAAACTTTCCATTACTAGGTAAACATAAAATAACACCAATAAACCAGGTACTATGTGTATTCAGTATTTTCAGCTGTAGACAACAACAAAATGTGTATCAAAATGTGACAGCCAACTCTGATTTCTGTGCTATAGGAGGGAGCTGTTCATTAATCTTACCGGGGTTCGGCATCATTTCAGAATGAATGAATATATTCCATTTTATTTTAAATCATTTGAATTGTGAGGAAAGAGAACTAAAAGTTGAATTTAATTTGAATCAATTTGACGTGGTGAATAGTTATCAAATCCATCCACAAACTAGGAATCATCACTGGCCAAGGTCACTGTTTTCGTAGACTAGCTATTCAACAAGGTAACACACTTCACTGAATCATGAAATTTTATTAAGTCGTATTTCATATCTTGTAGTCAAAAGTTGTTTTTTATGGTATTTATAATTGATGGATATGGTCAGCGTCATTCAGCACATTATTATTATTATTACATTCAGACTAGGCTATACTAGTACTGACATCTTCATTCTAGTCAGGACAGGACAACCATTGTTACAAGGAAACCACGCTGGATCATTTCATTGCAGGCTTAACCTGGAAAACCCCTCCATTATCCATCACAAGAGTTTTTTGTTCTCGAGTGAATCCTGATGACCCTCTTCGAATCATGAAATGACAAGCTGGCATTTTCTGAGAACCACAGATAGTGAAATACCTGAGCTTCTGCGAACACGCAAACATTGGCAGTGGGACCCGAGGAATAAGCATCTTTGCCGTCTGTGAGGATTGTACCATAGAGGAAGGCAAGATCATCACTGGTTGGGTGGTGCAGTTTCACCTAGACAAGGATAATAAATAACAAAACAAATGTTAAATCAACGAGATCATTTAGTCCTAAATACCTTCAGTCCTGTGGGGTGATGCTTGATTCTCAGCTACATACTTCCTGTGCTGAGGTCTTGCACTGGAACTGAGATCATTTTGTCAGACTGAATCTTTTTAAATTGTGCACTTTTGATCAAAATTTCAATAAAGTAACAACACAGACTGTTGGCTGTTGATTCTGCTTATATTCCCTAACCTCTTAGAGAACTGCCTACTGTTGCATCCAACCAGCTGTATTTCAAGACGCTGATGATGTTACCACAACTGCAGAGTTTACTGAACCTGCACCAAGTAACACTGTAATTTAGTCGTTGGCGCCCCCTGGTGGCAGCGAGATGTAACTGTATTTTTGAAGACTTCACTACCTGCATTCGGGTCCTAAATTTCGATTCGTCACTTCATGTGCTGGGAGAAAACTTTCCCGCCAGTGTACCTACCCGATCCAAAACTTCACTGGGGTGAATGGAGCGAATATAGAGGTTTTTCTCATGTAGCTACTGTGAGTCAGACAGAATGGCGTTCCTTACTTGAGATTTGACAGCTTTGGTCACTGCAGTGGCTGCATCTACCAGATCCCGAGTCCTCGACTTGGTCACATCCAGGCCAAACCTCTGGGCATCTACAAAGGCGTAGAAGGCTCCTCCGTAGCTGATGTCAACCACAACATCACCAAACCCTTCCACTGTCACTGTCACGTCTGACAAAAATGAGAGTTAGTCCTGCAGAAAAAAGTTCAACGCCTGGGGGCACATTGCTGTTAGAAACACGGGAACATTTGCTCTTTTATAAATAAAGAAAGAGCCATAACATTTATCGATGATGAGGTGTAAATGCTAGAACTCAATGTGGTTGTAAATAAGGGCCAAAGTGTTTCTAGTGGGAAAACGAGCACCCTACCTGTAGCAAATGCAAACGCCGGCACACTGAGAAACCTTACTCCGCCTGTTTTACCGTGAGAGTACTCAACAAAAGCCTTCACCAAGCCGCAGGGACAATGTATGTTCACTTGGGTCTCTGGCGACTGTGGTTCTTTTACGAGTTTGTAGTCGACGGCAAAGCGCCCTAGTGCGATCACCGCGTGTCCACACATGGTGCTGTACCCCTCGTTGTGCATGAAGAGCACCCCAAGGTCAGCCTCGGGCATCTCGCTGTCCACGACCAGGGCGCCGTACATGTCATAGTGTCCCCGCGGTTCGTACATCAGCACCCTCCTGAGGTGGTCGAGACTTTCCCTGACGTAGCGACGCTTGGATAGCACGCTGTCACCCTGGACCTCTGGGTACCCGCTGAGGATGATGCGCAAGGGCTCTCCGCCCGTGTGCATGTCAACCACAGACAGCTCCTCTCCCTCGTGTGGTGGGAGCTGCGTTTCCATCTGGGTGCAATAAAACAAACATTGTTTTAAGAGAGTTTTCCACTAGTTTCCTTGTACACAATTCACCAACGACGCAATTTCCCTCCATAGTTTTGACTCTTTGTATATAACATTTTGTGACACTATCTTAGGGTTGGGATGGAAAATAAGGGCACTTTTTTTTTTTTTTTTTATCAGCAATGATATCCTGGCTGCTCCTATATTCATTACAGACAAAAAATCGAGAGGGTTTGGAATATTAAGCATGATTTATTATTAAGCAATAAGCCATGACAGGCCGATCTTTACAGTGATTCCTTCTTATCACGGTAAAGCACTGAGTGACTTAAAACTTTCATAAAACAGCAGTATCACAACATTGTATTATTTTGGGCCACTGCTAAAACAAGTGGTTTATACCTACAAGCTCAAATATATTTAACCAATTGTTTCTAGCCTATTACAAACTAGCCTAGTACTTTGACCTACAAGAGTGGACCAATCTGTGAAATATTTACCATTACTACCATTTTGAAGGCAGTATGTCATGCTGAAATAACATCCAACTGTTGATAGTTTGTGACATTATACTGAGGGCTAAATCATTTTGTCCCACCAGTAGAAACTGATTAATATTCCCCTTAACTCAACAGTAACAAGTTGCGAAATCACCAGCGGAAAGCGTTACTTTACCTTCTTTCTTCTGTCTGCAAACGTTGCTCTTCTTCTTTTTCTTGTTCTTCTTCTTCTTCAGTTTTGCTTTACGGCGGTTGGCAGACAACTTAAGGGTGCATTACCGCCACCCAATGATCTGGAGTGGGAACTAGGGATTTACATTGTCGTCTCAAAAATAAATATATAAATAAAACAACTATTTATCACCTTCTATGTTTTTGCGTCCTGATGATGGTTTCAAAATCCAGTGGCTTTCACCTCCAGCCCCTTGACCACATCCTCTCCCTCTCACTACCTGCATCCAACTATCCATATCATATCCTCATCACTGTTTGTTCTACTTTATAAAATGGAAAATTATAATGTAACTACTGTTTCCATATTGATTAACTTTGGCATTGACATTTACTGATACAAAGGATCTGAAGTATTTATTCCTAATGCTGTAATCTAAGTTGAACACATGTCAGTTCTGTCACGTCAAGTCAAATCAAGTTATTTATATAACCCGAACAAGCCTCACAGGACTTTACAGACCTAACTAGGTCAGGCTGATAGGCAGTCAGATTTATGACACAATCAATTATCAATCAATTGTGACAAATAAGATGTTTAAATTCTAATTACTATGGAATGAAGCTCCTTTGGGGAAAAACTCAAAATAAACATTCGGTGGGTCTCCCATCACTGTTTATGGAGCAGCTCCACACTTTTTATCTGATGACATCACAAGTCTTATATCTCCTGTCATACTGAATGTTATAGTTGCATGTGTGCATAACAGAGGAGACAAAACAACAGGTTGTGAGCAGGCTTCATTCTTCATTTCACAGTTGACAGGTTTCCTACTGTAGATGCATGCAAGGTCATAACACATCTAATATAAAATACTCAGTTGGCTGACAGTCACATGCATACATCCGTACAGTTTATACAAATGTCAGAAGTGAATCAAATTAGGGAACATCATGAAGAAAAACCCTCACCTCAGATATGTTGCTTCTGCTTGTACAGCAGTATATGCATCTCTATTCAGATGTGCATAGTAGTGAGACGTAACCATTTAAAAACTACTGTGAATCAAAAACCTGATATGCATTACTACAGTACAATACAGTAGATAAAGATAAAAGGTATGTTTTTTTCAACTTGTATGCCAATGTTTAATATATCACATGTACTAAAATAAAGTCAAAATCACATTGCTATAGGTTGGAGAACTATACCTGAGTAAAGGGCAAAACAACAAGAAAACAACATAATTGAGAAGAAGTGCGTTGACATGACCCATTGCATAAGAAATGTCCCAGTTGTTTAAATGGGTGAAATGTTCACATTTTGTTTAAGAGAAATTCATTTCTTTCACAAGCTAATCCTGAGATGATGATCACTCACAATGAAAATAACTTGTCATTGTCATTTCTATTATAACATCGCTATTGTTGCATTCCTATTCCCATTTTACATGCACACGGAGCTGAAGCTCAGATAAAGTTCAGAGAGATTCTACATGGTTCATAGAGGGAATACAGGGTTCAGTAACAGAAGAACATCTTAAACATTTTAGTCATTCCTTAGACCTGTCATTCCAAATGCTGACCTTGTTTAGACCATATGTTCTGTATTATTATTATTTTTTATTAAATTATGGAACATCTGCTCAATTATAGAAAATTGCAGTTATGCAGCTTTGTACACTGCTGAATAACTGCAATTTCCCCTCAGGGACAATAATGAGCCATCAAATCTGATCTAATCTAATCTAAAATGACCAGAATTGACAGCGACTGACCAAAGTTGATAACAATGCTGCCTCTTTAAAACATATAACTATCCTTTTTTGAAGGAGGCGCTCTTTTAAAAATGTAAGGCACACATTTCATTAACTCCTGGGGTAGTCGCTATTCTCAGTTTAATTTGGCTGGGCGGCTGAGTCTAACTATTCTCCCAGAATGAGATAAAGGGAGATACTTATTTAACATATGGAGAGTGCATGTAGAAATCAATGTAAGAGTTCGCTAAGCTCCAGTCTCTCCAGAATAAAAAATCACATCCATACTCTTAAGCTGCTCATGCTTTGCATCGGAGGATCATTGACCACGCCCTAAAAGTGAAAAACGTATGGCAGTACACCTCCTCACATAACCTGGTTGGGTGCTCTGCCGAAAAACTGCAAACTGACTTCCAAAAAAATCCACGAAGAACATGGAAATGACAGAATTTCAAAAAATTTCAAAAAAACCTTGAAAAAACATTTTTCTTCAAAAAATAAAAAAAGACTTTTTTTTATTGTTGGTCCCATCAGGCTAACATGTTTCGACATGAGAGCATCGTGCACATGATACCAAAGTTTTTGTTTCGCTCGTGACAAATTACAGATGTTTCCTATATTCTCCATGGACTTTTGGCATTCCCAAAAAGTGTAGCCTGAAATACACATAGTCCTGTGAAAGTGCCTCTTAAGTCAAAAACTATTACAAAATCCCTGGGTTGTTGTAGTGCTGAGGTAACATGACAAAAGTATTTCTACATGCAGTCATCTGCATTATGCAAGCCATTACTTTGGCAGACCAGAATCCAGCAGGACATACAAATTAGTGTTTACATTTTCCAAACATCATTTTTTCAAGAGAGACAAACTGCAGTTGTTTGTTTTCTAATTTTTATTCAAAAAGGCCCATCCTCTGTTTCTGGTGTGACAGGCGTGGGGACAGCGAAGAAGTCCTGACTTTTGATTCTTGTCTTGGGGGTTGAAGTCTGAGGCAGTGACAGCCTTCTCTTCACTGACAGCAATCTGAGGATCTCACTCACCTGAGACTCAAGGACCGACAGTCGGCCGCTTAGTATCTGAATGTCCCCCTTCAGCTCTAGCTTGGCTTCGTGGAGAGTTGCTTGAAGGAGAACTTGCTCAGACATGGGCTGAGCGAAGGAGTGTTTGAGTGAGCCCTCGTTTTCCACCCCGGGGCTGTGTCCAAATGGGCTTCTCTCCATCGGGCTCCTCTCCATTGGGCTTCGCTCAAATGGGCTTCTTGCATCCCCAGCCCTGTCGATGCGTAGATCACTCTTGGTAATGCCACTGTCGCAGGAGTCAGTTTTGTGAAGAGCACTCTTTTCTTCACCTCCTTCCTCTGTGCTGTTGCCACCTCCTGCGCTCCCCATCTCCCCACCTTCTTCTGGATCTAGGTTCTTGCTGTCGGCAGTTAATTGTTCTGCGGACTGGGACCCTTCAGCCCAATCCTCCTCTTCTTTCTGTGGCTGCTTTTCTTGCTCAACAGCAGGAGGTGCTGGTGCAACTGTAGTGGCGTTCCTAAACTTTGCCCATCCTCGACCACCTCCGCTGCTGGTAACACCTCCTGCAGCTCCCTCTCCACCTCCACCCCTGGGCCGTATCGGGCTGTTGAGCCTCTTGCCCTTTTGCTCCACCACACCAGGCCTGGGTCTCAGCTCCACAACCTCTTGTACACAACTTTGGTCTGACTTCTCAGTGTGGATGAATGCCCGTGAGCCCTGTGGAGGAGTATTCATGGTGACGGTAGCGGTGCTGGAGGCATTGCCTGTACTTGCCACACCTGTACATGGTGTGTTATTTTGCTGCTGAGAGGATTTGGGCTTACATTGTGTGTAAAGGTTTGAGTCAGCGTGGCGCTGGGGCTCCACCTGCAAACAGTTGTTCTCGAGGAAAGTCTGAGTCTCTCCTTGTGTGTGGCCATCTCTCTGCTGCTTGAACCTCTGGAACAGCTTGCGAACTGGGTGGTCTTCAGGAATGCAGAGAGTCACTTCGTTCTTCTGGCGTTCCTGCTCCCTCTTCACATCAGCAATCTTCCTGAAGACTATCTGCAAGAGGGACGGGTCAGTAGTCTGTGCATTAGGACAGTGATGTGGGCTTACATCATATAACATGTAGAGCAGGGAAAGAGAGACTGCACATTGCGGTCTACTTGGATCAAACAGATTATATGTATAATGAAACTTTACAGCAAGGATTATGGTCTAGAGCTGCTATGTATCTTGAAATATTTAAGACTCAATAACAACAATGCACTTGGGAAATAGTTTGCTAGAATAATGATTGCATATCTAAGCTCAGAGTCCTTCTGAATTCCCTCAGAAAAAACAAAGGAAACTCACTGATACTTCTTAGCTCACTCACTTTGTTACAAGCATTATATATTTCTGTTACATTCTCAGGATATTTGGGAGTTGAAGAAATTGTGATGGTAACCATAAATGCTAAAAAACATTAAAACTGTTTTCACCTATTACACCCCAATTCTCCCAAATCCCAAATAAAAGCATATACTATAAAAACAATGGGGTCACCTGTTTGTAGTGACAATACACACTTTTTCTTCAAATTACCATGGATTTCTGCAGTTCATTGTTATGTCAGCGAGAAAATCCCACATGCTGAAGAATCTCTAGAAACCATTGGAGATTTAAATCATGTGTAAATCCCGCGCCTTTCCAAACACATTTTCAGAATGATATCATTACACTCATCTGTAGCTTTATCTGAAACTGCTCAAATCAATTGTTCACAGCACTCATTTACACTGAAACCATGAGGGAAAGGAGCAGCTATGTAAAAAAAAATCAAGGAAATTGATTCAAAATGTAAAAAGTAGAAAAACATGTTCAATATAAAACTCAGTGAGTATCTGAGCAATTACATTTAGGGATTGAGATGCATTCTAGCACACCAGCCATCTATACACAGTGTCCATGTGCAGCTTGGATGCATACACAGTCAAGTGATTACTTAACAGCGGAGAGGGCTGAGAGTAAATCTCAAACGTGTGCAGGCATGAACAGGCTGAATGAACAGTTTCTAAATCTGTCCAAATGAATAATAGATTGCCTTATTCTCATTGAATACAATTCCAGTGCGAGTCATGAATCTTTCAACACGTAGTCACAGGAAACAGTAGCTCTAGGTTTGCCTTTGAATTGTTCAGATTAGTAGATGTAGATAATGGAGCTGTAACAAACTATCAGTTTCAGAAAGGTAATTAAAAGTACATGGTTACATTTTGCAATCATCATAAACCTGCTTCTTCTACGTAAACAGTATCACGGTAGGATATTTGCTTTTATGACTTGAAAGTATTGCACAGTTCTGATATTAATTATATTGAGTAAATGTTTGTCTGTTCATATTTCCTTCTCAAAAGACCAAACTTCAATTGATGAGCGTCTCTTGTTTTGAATCTATACTGAAAGCTTAGTCTTGTAACAGGGACAGGCTGGGCATTTCAGAAAAAAAAGCACAACAAAGCACATGTACCAGAGTGGATTTAAAGGGAATACTCCATTAAGAATTCACATGTTGTTCCCATGGGACAATGCTTAATGTTATAACGTTTGCACGTATGACCAACTTACTCTGTGGTTAGAAAGCTAGAAACCACTGAACCAAGGCTCTAATGTGTGACGTATAGCCTGGAGATGCTCTATCGACAATGAACAGGAGACTTTGGACTCAGAGAATCATAATTTCTGATAATAAATTAAATAATAAAAACATAGCAGGGCCTTCAGTTCTGAAACAGATAATTGTCCATTATTCTCTGAACGTTCTCATGGCTTCAGTCGACTTTTACCTTTTAATGAAGCTTTCTGAATGACACGGAAGATTAAGGCTTGGACAAATACCTGTTGATTATGATTTAGAGATGATAAGACAGTGATGAATAGTCACTGAAATGTGGCAATTGCCCCACATCCTCTGTTTATTTGCCTTCACTGCTAAACAAGGTAAAGAAATCTGAATGTCAACTTTTCATGTGTAAATTAATTAAGTGTTTTCTATTCAAGCCTACCCACAGTGTAAGATGAAACCATTCTTGTAGTTTGAAAATCATAATTTGAATTATGAATAACGTGGATCTGGCAGGTAACGTAACATCAGTCAATTGTTGAGAAGCATTTGACTTTTGTCGTTTTGGTATTTGAGTATTTCTTACCCGTTTGCGTAGATTGCAGCTGAGGATGAGGTTGCGGGAGAATGAGCTGGCAAAGGCTGTATAAAACTCAAGCACCCTGATCAGAGCCTCTCTTTTGATGACGTGCAGATCGCAGTAGGTCAGAGCCCGAACGTTGGCACAAGCACGTGCCAGTGTGGCTTCTTTCCAGAAGACGTCTCCAAACACATCGCCTTTACCTGGACAGGGCCAAAAAGGATCAACCTCTTTACAACAGGCACAAAGTATTGAATTATTTCACATTAACAGTAACTTTTTTTTATTTTAATAGATAAAATCCCAAATCTATTCTAAGCTAATGGGCCCAGTCTGTTTCACAATCACGTGTTGGCTCACCCAGTATGGCAATAACCTCATCATCCTGGATGACTTCGAGCGAACCAGAGACTACAAAGCAAAGGGTGTCAACACTCTCGCCTATGTGGAATATGAGGTCTCCGGGTGCACAGTGCGTGGTCTGGAACTCCACGGCCAGAGAGCGCAAGCAGCCGTCACTGGCCAGCCGAAACGCCGGGTGGTCGTTGAACACTTGTCTGTTGAGATGGACGCAGATGTCTGCTCGCATGTCTTTGGGACAAATTGAAAGTACCTGAGAGAGATGATGAGATTTTATAGCAAACGGTTACTCTTTTAAAGTCTTTTAGTTCATCTATCACCTTTATTGACCTCTATCTGTGACCAGCAACTTTGATGGAACTTGTGTCCTCCTATACAAGTCTCAAGTCTCTGTCCCTTTTCACAACAGAGACGAGTGAACATCACCATGCAAAATACTGAAATAATAATACTGCTTTTCTTTTTCTTTGGATTTTTATCTTTTTTATCTTTACCTTTCTAGCTGAAATCTCTTTTGACACCGGTCACCGTCCATCACTGAGCGGTTGAAATTGAAATTGGTTGACTTGAAAGTCCAATAAGAGTACGGGCCAGAAAGTGAATTTATAAAGTCAGGAATGTCAGAAAGTAATCATTGAGTAATTGGCATTGATCAACAACGCTAATCATCCACAGATATAGTATGGTCATTCTGGGCTATGGGGCACTAAAAAATTGCTTATTTCCCCTTTAATGTAGAAAGAATGCTGTATGATTATGGATGACGCTAACTGGATAGATAGTCATAAAAAAAATGCTCACTGATAATATTCACTGAATGAGAATATTGATGGTTTATAATGCATATGAGAAATTTAAGGTTCTGTGGTTGAGGGATGGCAGAAGTAGGGTAAGATACTACTACTGCTACAAATAATAATATATAATTAGGAACTTGTTCATAAGGATATGCTTACCTTGTCTGTGTCAATGCCCTTAGACATAGCCCAGGTGGACACTATGAAGTCCATGACCCTCTCGCTCAGACCTTTAGGTACCTGGTATAGCTTTAGGAAGTCACGCACATTGTTGAGCATCTCATGGTAGCGGTTAGTGTTGGTGTACATCTGCTGAAAGATGGTGGTGACATTCCCAAAGATGGTAGCATACAGTAGGGCTGAAACAAAGGATATAGAGGAAAACGTCTGACAACTAATGAAGTAAAAATTAAGTAAAAAGGATTGAAATTCTGAGCAAAAGCTGTTGTTCTGTAGGAGGATTACTGTACATTGGCCTCCATGTGAAACCATGTTTAGAATAATTGCAGGTGTTGCAATCAGTATCCTCAATGTTTCACTGATGTCTTTATTTAAGCCAAAACTGCTGGGTCTTACAGCTCAGTGCATTTAATGGGATGGCCAATACAGAGTAGAATGCATGCTTGACCATATGGCTGTCTAAATATCTCAAAACCAGTAAAGGTTAACACACACACACACACAACGAGTGCTGGAGTGAGATTTTCTGAGCAAGAGTACTCTGCTGCAATGACCCCAATGAGTCAGTTAGCATCCCTTATCGTGAGGTTTTACCCACTCAAGGGGAAAGAAACGTCTCCAGCCTTTAGATCAGGAACACAAAGGTTAGGCTACATATCTAACGTGATGGCTCATTGTCCATTTACTACATCCTAGCCTGCAGGCAAAATCTCCCTTTCTCTTTATCGCTCATTCCCTTCGTCCTTCTCACATAATTACTGTATCTGTAGCGGAAGATTTATAGGCTGTAATTGAACCCGACACTTCAGCGTGACTGAGTGATTTTCGTGATCCAAATACCACCAGAGTAATGGGTGTTTACTTTTTGGATGTAAAAACCTTGAAGCGCGGCTGTCAGTTCATGTTTCCCCTCACTCTTTTTGCTGCATCACTTTACATGCTGTTTTAAAAGGAGCGGGCCAAAGGTTGGTAGAAAAATGGGAGCCGCTGTAAGTAAAGACAATGGAAGCAGTAAAACTAAAGGTGAAACTATTACTGTGATGATGAGATGAACAACCAACAGCATTAAAACCATTTCGGTTTTATTTTCTTGAGAAGACTGAATATATAACGATGAGTTTTATCTACTTTCTATGCTAGCTACAATAAATGTATTTAATCCATAAAGATTTATATTAACCTATAAAGGCAGACAAACTCTTTTCTTCAAGAATTCAAAATTTGGGTGAACTGGGTTTACGTGAGTTTACCCTACATTATATTCCTACATGAAAGGTAGCTTCAAAGCTGAGGATTTCTGAGATGTGAACTAACCAATAAAATGGAATCAGTCCAGAAAGGTCATTTCAGTGATCAATATTGTGCATTTGTGATTGAAAATTAAAACCATAAAATATTTGGAATACAAGAAATTTAGGCAAAAATGAAAAATACAATGACAAAATGCAAGAACACTCAATCAGTGTATTTTGATTTGGAGAGGAAATGGGAGTGAGTGGATCTCTTTTGAGGTGTATAACATTGAGAAGCTGATTTTAATACCCTAGAGCTTATTTAGTTTATCTAAAATATAATAATGATGACAAGTGTTTGATACGTTCAGTATGAGAGCCTCGTGGATCAAGAAGAAGGCAATGCATCTCTCTATTAGAGGGTAGCGATTCCCAACCCTCAGAATGACA
>CABFOQ010023790.1:8097-27902 GCA_900660455.1 Gephyroberyx darwinii
ACATCACCTACTCCAGATTGAATGACGTCCACTCTCCTCTAATCACTAGAAGGGCTTTCAAAAATCCCTTCCATTAACTCATTTCTTTTCCCAACATTTTGATCTTAGGTAATTGTTCTATTATCACAGGAATATTTTATGGGATTATAGGCCTGAACTTTGTACTCCTTAGGTGTTGTGAGAACTGCAGCTTATTGTACTGTTCAACTCATTCGCGCTGGATAAGAGTATCAGCTAAATACCAAAAATATAATGTAAATGTTGAAGTGACTTCCAAAATGGAGGCCTTAAAACATATTGACAGAGTTATAGGTCTGAGAATCTGAGAATCTCCCAGCTGAAAAGAAAGGGGTCATTTTTTTTTTTACCTAAGGATCTTGGTAGTGAGCAGCGTGTTGACGGGCAGGTGCTTAGTGAGGACATTGTGGTTGGTCACAAAATATTTGGTGGACTGCTGGAGCTGGGCTCTTCCGGTGATGCTCCGAGACAACCTGGAAGAACGATGAACACACGGCGCCAGTTAACTACATGTAGAGTCAAAAAGTGGCAGGTTCCACAAGTTCATAGAGGAGGAAGGAAGAAATGAGGAACATGATGAAGGGGCGTCATGATACCCACTAAAATAACATGATACATTTTGCAAAATTAAGAGCATGTTTTTCCATCTAGTGATTCAACTGTTTCAGTCTAGTCTGATGTCCAAGAAAGTTACCACTCCCTTCTCATGTCTTCACTATCAAGCCATCTGCTCCACCACTCCTCTCCCAATCGCTGTTAAAACCCTTTCAGTCTTGTAGTACTAAATCCATCTGGAGGCACGTGGTCCTGGATAGATTTGTGGGTTACCTGATGAAGACACCTTGCTCTCCCACAGACTTGACGTAGCCTCTGATGATCTGGCCGATCTTCAGTTCCTTTACGGACGAGACTTCCGGGTCCTTCACTGACTTGGCCTGCTGTGGGTTCTGCCTGAAGATTAGTCAACCACAGCGTAAAATTAAGTGATTGGATGAAACAAAACAGTCAAGTATGGTGTAAATAAGAGACATATTCTCTGTAGCTGTGAATTTGTTAAAAAAAAAAAAAAAAATGAATCAAAATTTTACAATGAAAGCTTTTCATACCTTGATGGACGGAGAGACAACTGCCACTTTCCATTTTCATTTCCTAGAAGGTAACATCTGGAGAAGAAAAGAGAAGGCAATATTGAGTTACTCTACCTTTAAAGCTAGACTTCAACCAAAGTTGGTTCTGAATTGCCATTGATATTTTTGGGTGGGAATGCCAGGCCCTGTAACTTTAGCCAAGCATAATGGACCTGCTTGAGCTCTTTGCCATAACTGACCATCTCTGGTCTGCAAACTAATATATCGGCCTAACCCCACTACAAACTATATGCAATATGCCACAATGCTCTTATAGAATGTATGTTTTGTGGAGAGTTAGATTTTCTTGGGTGTGTAGCCAGGCTAGGCTTGCCCTGGCCTGGAGCTGCAGCTGCACCTACTGACCTGACCAGCTGATCCTTGCTGTAAGACTCCAGGGGTTTTGGCCGGTAGGCATCAAACAAGTCCGTAATGGCAACAGCTCCCATGGCCCCAAAGGGAAGCTTGACCAGCAGGCCAACGTTCGGCTGAATATTAGTCACTATCCCCAAAGTAATACTGCCTTTCTCCAGTGTGTGGATACCTGGATGACAATTGGAAACATTGAATGAAATAAACATTTTTCTACATTTATTGAACAACATGAAATTAGTACAGAGAGAAAGATAGAGATCACAAAATTAGCACACCAACAATATGATGCACAGAGCATGTCGAGAAGCTACAGGGCCAGGGTTAAGAGTGCTGTCTTACCAGTGAGAGACAGGACAAAGCGTTGAGGTTTGGAATTCACCTCTACCACTTTGGCACCGACTGCCTGGCCCAGCTTATACAGCTTCTCTGGGTGGTTGGCATCCTGAAAACAAGCATGTTTCAGATAATGACAGCTGTTGGGCTGCAGTAACCTTTAACTCTTTTTGTCATGAGCTAGCATTTCCTGGTTGCTCGGTTGTACGAAAAAGCCACTTTTTGTGTCATGGTCAGCTATAAAATTACTGAATGGGTGCAGGCAGATAAAATTGTCACTTCGCCAGCACATAGTTACTGCTCTTGATCTGCACCAAAATGAATTAGGGCCTGAAATTTCCATGTGCTTTTAGAAAGAATTTGAGTAAAGGCAACTTAATGTGTGTGCAGCATCAAACTTACTTTAGGATCAGTGATCATGGCCAGCAGTTCGACAGTTCCTGTAATACGAGGATCAGTGGTGACCTCCAAAGACTTCCTCTCTGGATTATACTGGGGACAGAAGCATAAATACATCGTCAACAACTTGGGTGTGGATTAGGGACCGGTGTAATATTCCAGTAGTCCAAAATTCTTCCTTTCTTCCTTCTTTTAAGTTGTCTTTGCAATTTTTCCTTGATGTCTTGAGCAATAATCCAAAAACAAGATCAAAGGAAGAAAAAAAGCCACATACTGCAATCCACTATGACTTCCTTAACTTACCTTTGATACAAAGCATGTTATCTCTTCCCCGACTTTATAGCTGCTCAGTTTTTCTTTTGCTGTGACCGGGGTGAATTTTCCACTCTTGTCCAACTTGCTATGGAGGAGAGAGATAGAAATGATTGGAAAAAAAACAAATAACTAGAAACAGAAAAGTGTGATGCCTTGTGACATAAGTCAGAACATTTACCTGGGTAGAAGCGTTAGCTCAGGAATGGAGTATGTGAGTTTGGGATGTGAGAAGGGCAAGAATCTGAGAAAAGAAGACAATCAATTGAGATCCATTCAAGTTCAATGCAACTCAACAAATATTCAGCACACAAGTCAACAAATGACCTCTTAAACAGCAAAATCTACAGCAGTATTCACCTGTGACTGGTGGCGTCTCGCCCACCGATGACCCTGGTGGTGACCACACTTCCCACTTTAACCAAGGATGTGGGGAAGGTGCCCAGGCACATCTTCTCTGTGACCTCAGACACATGCACACTGCCTGTGCTTCCATCTTCTAGTGTGACCAGCACACATGTAGGCTTCACTGTCCGCACCTTACCCTGGAGTATTTCACCAAAGCAGTGACCCTTGGATGTTGTCTGGCTTTCTGAGAGAGTGTGCAGGCGTTTTGGTGCAGTGCGCTCCCAGGACACTAGGGGCAGCCCTTCCAGTTCCTGACAGCTGGGTTCTATAACATCAACGGCCAAACACATTCCCGGCTTTAGCTTCTGCGACTCAAAAGGGAATGTCTCGTTCACGTGGCCGGTGGTTAGGATCACAGTCAGTTGAGCCGTTTCATCCAATGAGATGACAGCAAAGTCTTTGTCTACGTGCTGCACCGTCACTGTGTATTTTGACCCTTCAGTTAACTGTAAATGTACAAAACAAGACATTAGGATCAAAAAAGGTAAATAATTACATGAGCATTTAAGGTCAGATTGTCAGGTGATGGAAGAGAGGGATCATTTCAAAGCTATGATTGCCCTAAATACTACCAACATTCACAACACTGAAGACTGTGGATGTACTGGAAAGCTCAGAGGTGTGAATGTATACAACTATAGAAGAGTGAATCAAGGTGTTGCAGAAAAACAGTGTGCTCAGTCAACCTTTCCTAAGTAAATATAAAAGGTAAAAAGTTAGCCATTGTTCTTAAACACATCAGCAAGTGGCATTAGGGAGAGTAATACTCACAGATTTCTTCTTTGCCACTAGCTTGGAAAGGATAGACACATGGACATGAGAGGACAGGATGTCAACATGGAGGATGACTGCAGTAACCTTCTGTCCTGGGGTCAAGTTCACGCCTGGAAAAAACATGCAGTCAATAGATCAGAATCTCACATAACATGATTAGAGCTCAACATGCAAGATGTGGCAGAGATCAAGATCTCTGAATTTCCAATTCTTCTCCTTGTTGAAAGCCAGAACATTTTTATGCCGACTGCTGACTTTAGACAGTAAATTTCAGGGTAGTGGTGGACCACGTACCAGTTTCAATATGGTGAAAATGTATATTTATATCACCGTAACTATTGTATTCAATATACAATTATGTAAAGATTTAAGATTTAATTTTGATAAATACTGTGATAGCGCCATTTACCACAATATCTTTGGCAAAACATAATCAAACCATGAAAACCTGATACCAGCCCATGCCTACATGTGTGCCAAGAGATTGTAAAAACCTCTCAAGAATCAAAAAGAGGTGTAAGACATTTCAGTATTTTAGATCTGAAGACCGTAACATGAATTACTACATAACATTCACTGACTCTCTGATGAAATATCTACCCATGACATGGTGCTTGGTGGCCAGTATGGTGGCACCTGCCAGCTCATCAGACTTAAAGCTGGCAGCGCCGTCCATCAAATTATCCACAGTCAGCTTCAGCCTCTGACCAACAGACAGCGCAGCCAACTGCTTGCGGAGATCACAGTCATCTGAAAATAGAGACAGAGACAGCAAGAGGTGAGACACTCAAGCCAGACTTGACTAAAAGTCTGAATGAATCATAACATAACAAGTTTTACTGAATTTACTTGTCAGATGTTACTGGTGACAAACACATGCTTACCTCTGATGGACAACATTTCAGCCACAGCCCTTCTCTCCTGCAGACCCCTGATGAGCCTGGTCTGGGCGCCCCCCTCTGGAGTCATGACCTCTGACACTTTCAGTGTGACCAGGAAACGCCGCTTCTCCTCGTCCAGGTTGGTCACCTTAGCAACAACCGTCTGGCCCAACTGGAAGGCAGTCGTTGCATCACTGATGAACTTGTCGGACATGGCCTGGGAGGCAAAGTGGAAAAAAAAGTGTATGTGTTACAGAATCAAGACAATCTCACATTGAACATCTCATTTAATTTAACCTCTAAAAGCTCTACATAAGACTGAAATTCTTGTTGCACTGAATATTATCGCTTTTCTTCAACTCTTTGTCATTTCAGGTACAGGTTCTTAAGTTATGCCAAAGTATCAACACGTAAGCAAGACACATAAGACGGTAGATGGCCCTCTACTCACCGACTTGGGTGCAAGACCAACAAGGCCATATGGGAACTCTACAAAGACACCATAGGACATGATGTCCTTGATCCAGCCAATCAGCT
Source organism: Gephyroberyx darwinii (assembly GCA_900660455.1). Lineage (NCBI taxonomy): Eukaryota > Metazoa > Chordata > Actinopteri > Trachichthyiformes > Trachichthyidae > Gephyroberyx > Gephyroberyx darwinii. The sequence goes on from CABFOQ010023790.1 coordinate 13,262, forward strand.
GCAGGCCAACCGTGATGTCAGAGAAATCCTTGGCAACCATGTCCTCCTCCAATGACCATTTCACTATGGGCTTCTTGCTTAGAGTCTTTAAAATAGGTGCAGCTAAGGGAAACACAGATGGCTACTTTGCTGCTTTTTTAGAAGTGCAGGGTCCAGATTAGTCTACAGCACCAAATGATGGTAACAATTGTCAGAAAAATCAATAAGGGTCACCCACTAGACTGATTGGTAACCTTTTGAGACAATAACATTTGGATAGCTTTGTTTTATTGAGTTCTGTTGTACTGATTCTACACGAGATAGCGTTTGAACATTTCTATGAAATATGTGTATGAATTACTTTGGCACATGAATGTTATTCTTGGCCAGTAATTTGTTTTGTTAGTTTACCAGCCCCCTGGCAGGTGAGCCAAAGATTTGGGGCACTAGGCAAGTGTACAAAACCAAAAATGTAGTTGATGAACAAATATAAAGACATAGCACTTAGATGTTAGTTATTCAAATCTAATATCAAATCTGCCAAAATGATCAACTAAACCTTCTAAAAGTTATTGGTAACTGGTTAACCTTTCCGCTGGGATCCTATGCACACAAAATCTACAGACTATGTAAAAACAAAAGGATACAATGCTCTGTTTGTTCTTGCTGAGGCAGATGAGGTTGGAGATGGTGTCTCCCTCCCGCAGGGTCTCCCAAAGCAGAGGGCAGTTGGACATGTGGTCAGAGAGGTGCATAGTCGGTAACACGGCGCGGATCTCATCAGGGAGAATGGCCACCTCCAGACAGCTGGGTGACTTTTTCAGCACTTTGACCTCCAACTTCTACATCATACCCAAACACAGTGCAGGTATTATATTTGGCAATTAGCAAAAGGTTGAGATGTGCATATAAACAGACAGAGGAGAAAGAGAGAATAGAGGACCAGTGGGAAAACCAAAAAATATTAAAAAGGTTTAAAAAGGATTTTTCTTACCTTCCCCACCTCAAAGTCGAACTGAGGCTTGGGGGGTTCATCAGTGTCTTCCTCAGTCACCGCCTTCAACGACAGCAAAAGCCTCTCCTGCTCTGGATCACACTGGAGGACTTTAACCTTTACCACCTGGATAATCAACAGCAAAAACCAACTTATCAACTGACAAACAATTATCATCAGTTAATGGCATTTAAGCCTTTTAGTAGACAGATCAAAGTAAAGAGCAACAGGGAAAATTGTGAGAGAGAGAAGGGGAAAACATGCAGCCAGGATGTCTCAGCTACATGGCATGCATCCTAACCAACCGAGCCACCAGGATGCCCCTCAACTGCAAAAACTGTTTGCAATGACTCAAGCTTCTTCCTAATCAGTATGAGCAAAGCCAGGCTGAAGAACGAAGACATCTACAACCTCTCACAAGGTCTCCATAAACACAACTTCAACATGATTCTGTGTTCACGTTCTTTCATCTCCTCACCTGCCCAACATAGAAGACTTCCTGAGGACTAATGACAGGCTCAGAGCTGAGCTCGTTGAGAGGCACTAGGCCCTTGACGCCGTTGTAGAAACGAACAATGCAGCCGAAGTCCTTGATGCAGACGATGTAGCCATGGGACACACGCCCATGCCGGGCATCTGTATAGCTGAGGAACAAGGGCAGGGTGGATTCCACCAGAGCTTTCTTCCTAGTCAGGGTCAGCCTCTTCCTCTCCACATCTACCGACAGCACCTGAAGAAAAAAAAACATAAGTCAGAGTCTCTGATGATTTTGAGTTCACAGACAGTAGATGCTGTATGTGAGAGATCTCTCAACACTCTTCTGTGTCTTCTCAGTGGAATTGCTTTAAGACAAAGCTAAGTGTTGGACTGACCCGACATTTGATCTTCATGCCCTCTGTGTATTTCTTCTCTGGGTTCTTGAGGAGGATGTCAGACAGGTGGGTCCTGGGCACCAGGCCTTTAATGTGGTCAGACACATGCACCATCATCCCATGGGTCAGTAGGACTGACACTTTCCCCTGAGAGAGAGAGAGATATGATTGAGACATGACACTACTTTATCTGCACAATTAGGCAATAAGTTGGCCATTGCCAGGAAGACTGGTCAGGCCAACTGCTGTGATGATGAACGTTGTGATATCCAGAGAATTAAGAGATTTAAGTTAAATTTAGGTTTGAGGAGGGAACAGTTTCATTCTGTCAAGTCACATGATTTGAATTTTTAAAAAGTTTAAAAAATTAAACAATTATCTTTACCTGCAGCTTTAAAAATCTGATTTAGAAAAAAGCTTAAGTGATGCATGCAAACAGGGCCTTTGGAATAGAGGTAATCTTTTGGGCTTACCTCTACAACCTGGCCAGCTTGAAGATCATGATATCTATAGAAACGCTTCTCGATCATGCTCCTGGAAAAGAGACAAAAGGTTACAAATCCATAGAAATGGAAAGCAACACACACCTTGTATGCAGGGTCCACTGCTTACTACAGGGAAAGACACACATAAATGCCATGCCACATACTTCCGCAGACTGACAAAATGGATCTGGTCCATCGGGCTGAAGTCCAGGATCCTGCAGGTGTGCACAGGCTTGGCCAGCACTTTGTTATCATTGGCTAGCACATGAGGCTCCTTCAGGTGATTCCTCTGGGGGAAGGAGAATAAGAAGATGTTAGACGCAGGTCAGGCTCTCCAGAATATTTGTAGAGAGCACATCTTTTGCTTTCTTTACAACAACTCTCTCAGAGAGCCGTAAAAACATTCCAGTCTTATCACTGCCCAAAGAAAAGAGATCCTGAGTACCACATCATTTTATAACAATACAGAGCCTATGGAGATGCAAAGTCATGACAAGAGCACGATGGAGGAAGCAAACATTCAGAGCATAACCCCGACTCACATGTACAAAGACCACGGTGTTGTCGGGCAGAGTCAGCATGGCTCCGGACATGTTGTGCATAGCGGTCATCTTGCAGTCCTTGACCACCTCGCCAACACGTTCACCACCAGCAGGGGTAGTGTCTACCCTGGTCCCGGGCTGAACAAGGTAGCTGCGCAGGGACAAGCCCACCAGACAGGTAGATGGCTCCACATACAGCACACAGGCTCGTACCTAGAGGGATTGATGCAAGAAAGGTTTAGGTTGCCACGTTTACACTCTACACTAATATCAGGACATTCTCAAATGACATACTATAATTACACAGTGGCGTGAAATAGTTCATTTTCATCTGAGATCATTTTGATAAGGTGCATCTCAACTAGCTGAAAAAGAAGACTCAAAGTGATGCACGGTCTTGTACATGCCAATAAGATCTATGTGCCAGGTGAGTTGATCAGGTACCTGATCTCCTTCACTGTAGCTGGAGATCTGCTCTGGCTCCATGTGGAGGATGTCCACCTGGCCACTGAACGAGGACAGGAAATCCAGGATCAGACCATGTTTGGTCACCTGAAACAGACATTGAATTTATCTAAATGAAACTGGGCTGAAACGGAAGTTATGATAGCTACTGTAGTGAAAGTAATAGGGCGATATGGGACCATGTTAGCTGTTGAACGTTTAACTGGCATTCATCTCTACCTGGTTGACAAAGGATTTTAGAGAACCACATCATTTTGGATACCCCTATATGATTGGACAGTAGATGTATTCATGTTACTGTAATAGGAGAAATTTCATTACCAAAGGGAAAATTCTACCTTTTTGATCTTGGCTTTGAGCAGGAGCCCAGGCTGCAGGTTACTGAGGTTCCAACCATGATGGGATTCAGCACAGGCTTGGGCAATGGCCGGGGGGCTGACAGAAAGGCGGGCCACACGCCCATCATTCTTTACCTCCTCCAGTTGAGATGTCACATACTGACCCACCTTCAGCTCTGGACACATGAGAACAAAGACACATTTACAATTACATGCAATTACACCAAAAGGTACAAACCCTGCTGAACTCCAGGAAAGAATGATGCAACTGTTCATGCTAAATGCCAGGATATCACTTCAGATTCAGACTGCATGAAGTTACACTGTGTAGTAATTGGCCCAGTCAGAGATTTATTTCCTCAGGGCATGAAAAGTGACTTGAATCATTTTGTCATACCTTCAGGATTGTTGTGCTTGTCTCTTACTGCATTCTTAGGCAGGAAGGCTTTAGTCCCACTAACACCGATGTCAACTATGTAGCCGTGGTCCTCAACACTCTCCACACAACCACTCAGGATCTAAATCAACAGACAAAGGGAGCATAAAATAATCATTAATGAAACAGTTGTGGCTAAAAGATATTGGGGTATTTGAAGATGCTCATTATTGACTCACCATGCCAGATTTCAGAGAACTTGACGTTAGAGCTTTGTTGACCAGCTTGGGATTGATTGACAGCTGGATGCTAAGAGAGCCTCCCTTGGCTATATCCAAATTGGCAATCACACACCTGAACACCATGCCGGGGTAGAAGAGGTGTGGCAAAGAATAGATCTCCTGTGAAATATAAAGTACAAGATCTTCCCCTTAGACATATCATAAAGTATCACAATATGTGTAAACTTTATAATCTAAGCAAGTGTAAAGGCTACAATCAAAATCATTGCCTTTAAACCACTACTCCTACCTTCCACAGTATTCAAATCAAAATCCCATAGGCCTACCTCTGTGTCATCAGCATCCAGTTGCTCGCTGAGCAGCTTTATGTAGGAGTCACAGATGTTCTTGATGCTAAGGAAGCCTTGGAGGCCACAAGGGAGGCCAACTGTCACCTCAAAGTCTGTTACCTCCTTCACACAGCCCAGCATCAGCATACCCTCCTTCAAATTCTGGGAGTCAAAAACACACACACACACACAATAATTGTTCTGAACAGTCAACGTTTATCTTATTTTCACACTCTGAGGCAAGGGGGAAGCAAAGAGAAGGAGAGGGGGAAAGAACACAGAAATAGATGGCAGAAGGGGTCAGAGCAAAGGAAATCATGTTCACCAATGAACACTGCCAGAGCCACTGTGTTTGTGTGATATGCATTCACAACAGTGTCGTACTTAGTAATAATAAGGAGTTATAAATGAGTGGTGACTCCAAACGTTGTACCTTGATATGTAGAATTTCCACACATTTGACTGCAGCATTGAGTGTCAGGGCATCTTCTTTTTCTTTGCCACTCTTTTGCTTCTTCAATTTCTTGCTGTCATCTTTTAATGCTCCCTTTCGTTTCTTGGTTTCTGTTTGGTCATTTGCCTGAAGAAGAAAAATCAGCAGAATGTTGTTGATTGACAGAATAAAACAGACATTGAACTGAAATATTGTGTAGTGAGATGAATATAAAATTGCATGAGAGGTATTAAGGGGACAGGACACAGCTTAGGTGCAACAAGAATAAACTTCCACATAGAGGTACTGTCTTGGTGCAACTTTAAAAGAACGTTACACGGTGTAATCTTCGGGCACAAGTCTGGGTGTGAAAGAGAAGCACATTTAACTCTACCTGGAACAGGTTGTCCACCTCTGTCCGCTGCACTTCTGGTTTACTCTCAGTATGCTTTTTGCCTGTCCCTCCTCGAGGGAAGTCTTCTTCCATTGATGTCATGTTGATGTTTTGGTAATCTCTCAGACGTCTGAACAAAACGAATCACAGTATCAGCTTTTAAGCCCCCTAAAATGCTGTCAAACAATAAGGATACCTCACGAATAAAGGGACCGGTGATTCTGGCTAGTGACCGGTGGTTCCAACTGGCTAGTGAATGTGATAAAACATACACGATTTAATGCACATCACATGCACATGTAACTCTATGGACAGCTAGACCGACGAAAAGAAGTCGGTTCGTTGTCACACCAAACGTTAAATAATTGTAATCTTGCCAGGCATAACGTTAACGTTAACACTCAAAACCTGCATTGCATGAGATAACGTTAGCTAACGTTAACATGTTTAGCATCCGAGCTAAATAACAAGCACGTTTTCCCAATAGAAACAGGGTACAACTATGATAGAAACAAAATCGACTGTGTTCAAGGTTTTATACGAACGTTCAAAACTTTCATCGCCAAAAAATATGCAGAAAGTAGTCTTACATTCTCTCCAGTTGTTAGTACCCAAACTCACATGTTGATCACTAGCACGCCATGGTTCTAGACCGGAACATACACTCATGGGGCGTTTCATAGATTGTCCAATCAGAGCCAAGTCTAAATGACTGACGCTTTGGTAAGCCATTCAGTGATCACTTTTTCTGTAAAGCTCGCGACTGACTTTGAGTGACATTAATTTTGACTATACATATGAAATTATCTTGAATTGCTGAGAGTAGGTGGGACTTCCTGGTAAATCTAGCATTGCGGCCTCTGTTGAAGGGCACTTGTTTCAGACTGTTCACAAGGGTCGCGTGTTGAAGGTAAGAAAGAACACATTCAGAAACAAATGTGCTATACAGCTTTAAACATTTACACTTGAACAACGCTGGGTGTTACCCATATTGTCTTAAAAACGCCTTTTCGAAACTGGGTAACCTGGCCACAAAATTAGCTAGCAAGCTAACGGTTACTTACTGGCAAGTGTGCAGGCTTGCAAGACTCACTCTTAGCTTAGCTAGCTATACTGTAATACTCTGATTAAAGGTTAACCTGAACGACATGTTCGCTTGTGCATGTATCAACCAGAACCTGGTTGGAGTGAGATCACTTTTCAGTGTTAATGTCATACTGAAAATGTAACTGACAGCGTGTCCCCGGTTTATTGACGGAACAAACTTAACCGCAGTGGCCTGCCCAGCACCATTAAGGGAAGATAAGCTTCCTTATGTAATAGTGTAGTAATTTACAGTTCAAAATTATCACTGTTGTGCGGGTGGCTAATAACAGCATATTTCTCATTATGTATCAGCTCTTACGCTACTTTAGTTAGCTTGTCTTGAATTCTCCCACACTCCCCCTCACAACCTTGACACAACGTCCTCATTCATCTATACGAATCGCTCATCCAGTTTACTCTTCTTGTTTAGGACCATTTACATTCAGTCATGGGAGGACACGACGCCGGAACTCAGCACCAGTTTACTGGGCTTGCCAAGTACTTCAATTCTTATACACTCATAGGAAGGAGGAATGTAAGTTAGTAGTTCTGTTCATGCATGGTGTGTAACTCACTCATCGTTGATTTTGGTTTCATATCATTGAATATTTTCACCTATAGAAGTGAACGACTTATCATGCAGCCTGAAATTAACTGCCATAAAAATGATTCTCACCATTGCATGGATTTCTCATCAAATGTTGCTTGTTTCTCCAGTGTGTTTTGGTCACATATGCCAGCCTACTAGCCATTGGACTCTTCTTTAAATTGAAGCCCAAGAAACAGGCAGCTGTCACGGAAAAGTAATGTAAGTATTTGGAGTACTTTGTACAAATTGTATTCTAGTATAAATTTCCCAAACCAAGGCAGACATTGTACTTTTGCAAATTATTACTGTGTGCACTTCACTTTTTGGAAGATTCACTAAAGGTTCCTTTTGTCTCCTAATAGGTATCCATTTTGACCACCATTTGTTATAGCTGAAAGTGGAGAAGGCGGCTGGACGTGCTTGTAATAAAATGTGACCATTTGTTTGGTATCCTCATGTTAACAATAAAGATCTATGCCCCAAACATAGAAAACATTCTTTTATTTACAGTGTACACCAGTATAAAAAACTGATACAGAAATATCAGCCACACAAGTTGAGCAAAGCTGTGCTCATGGCAGTGAATAATAAAAAAAAAAAAAAAAAAAAAAGGTCTACGATCAGAAATGGCACTCTTCAAGAGGATATCTACAATAGGTCAATTTGCTTTGGGGGCTGCATCTTTCAGACAGAGCCATGTCATGAGTTGGCCACTAATTAGTTTACTTAATTTTAACCTTCATCCATAGCTGTTCACCGGGAGTGAATTTATGACTGCAGTTTTCATAATGCTTTTGACAACCATCTAAAAGGGACCAAAAGTAGAATATTTTCAGATCATTAAAGAGCATCCTTATGGATTGTAAGCCCCAGCGGCCAGCAGCAGGTTCCTCCGGGTGAAGTGAAGGTGTATGACAGGTGTGGACTTTGTCAAGTAGGTGCCTAGCAGGATCTCTTGGGAGTTCTCAGGTAGATGGATGTGCCCTGTAGCTGCTGTGAAGTCATCAGTCTCCACATCATCGAATGCCTTCATTGCATCCCACAGGCGAACCGTATTGTCCATGGAGCCTAGAAAACACAAGATGCTTGAATAATGTGTGGTGGTTGATTGAACGAGAATTGGTTGCTGCAGTAACTCCACTCTGTGTGTTGAACTGCACTTGACATTGAAATCAATAGAAACAAGAACATTAAAAGGGTTTTGGTAATTTGTTAACAGCTTCAACTAATCTACAATGTTAGGCACATGGTGAACCACCAACCAGAGGCAAGGATCTCCCCATCCCTGCTGAACTTGAGAGAATAGATGGTATCTGTGTGGCCTTTTAGATCTCCAATCATCAGACCGTGGCCGATGTCCCACAGAAGAACTCGGCCGTCAGTGGCTCCTGATGCCAGGAATTTCCCATTGGGAGAGAAAGCCAGGGCGTGGATGGGACCCTAGGAGATGCAAAGGCAGGTTTAGATGTCTCTCCAGCATACTCATAATTCTGCTAGCTGTGCCTCAGCTTGAGTCTGTCAATATTACACATCTTCATCTCTGATAATGTGGGTGTAAAGCTTAAATTGAATATAGATGTAGCATCCATCAAAAATCAATGGAGTTGCTCCAAATCATACCAAGCAAACAAGTGAGGGTGTAAACAAGATTTCATTGAATCTAATCATTTTCATTGGTATAATCCTTGTTTTGTCAAGAATCACATGACACAGTGCATATCCAGTCCTTTTATACCTCATTCTGCAGGATGCTTAATATACTAAAAGCCATAGAATGGATTGAGTGCAGAATTGGGAAACCTGTCTTACCTTGTGACCAGTGAAGATGCGGACGCAGTTCCCATTTAGGACATCCCAGAGGCGAATCGTGCGGTCAGATGAGCCTGTGGCCACATAGTTGGAGTTGGGGTGGAAGCGGGTGCAAGTGATATCAGCCAGGTGACCAGCGAACATCCGTAGAGGCTGGTAGTGATCAGTTGCCCATAGACTGTTGGAGAAGGCAAAATGCACAACACAAAGTTGCATGTAAACAGCTACTGTAGACTGTAGTACGAGTATTGTTTAACGTACTAATCACAATAGGTCTGCTGTTTCTTACCGGGCAACTCGGTCATGTCCCCCCGAAACAAAGTAGTATCCATGGGGGGAAAACTGGGTGTCCCACACCGGGTAGTTGTGGCCTTTGTAGCCAACCAGACAAGTAAAGGTTTGAAGACTCCACAGCCTGATTGTGCCATCTTCAGAACTTGATAATAGGTAGTTTCTGAGAGGCCAAAGAGTAAGATATAGTCAACAACAATGACCTTAAAGAGCAAATTCATGGACATGTTCACATGCACATGGAGGTGGTAAAGCATAAACATGCTGACAGGTGATGTGTGTCTGTATTTGACTGAATTACAGAAAAGTACATGTTCATTCAGTGTAAGTGATATTCTTAGACTGTTATATAGCATACATTGTTTTTGGTGTACCCACTTTGCCTGAACCTGCCTTGTCTATTGCTACTGCAGGTCATGATTTCCTACATTTCATGAAAACGATAGAGTCCTATAACTCCATTGTAGTTGTGCTAGAGATGACGTGATGTGATGTCATCTACGATTGGCCAGTTATCCACGTGAATAAGAAAAATAAATATGGACACGGAAACGTAAAGGTACATCACCAAGTGTTTTAGGGTGGATTTTCCTTTTAAAATGAATATAGTTTTGGATCCTTGTCACATACAAAAGAACAGACAAATGTGTGCTCAGGCTGAAACTACAACATAAGCCACACAAACAGTGAGTAGAGCATTATACAGGCAATTCATTCAAATTCTACACAAAGTCAATTATTTATGTAACATCAGGGGTAACTGGTTGGTAAGCAGCAGAGCAGTTCTACCTGTCTGGACTGAAGCTGATGCCATACACTGGGCCGCTGTGTCCATAGAGGATCTTGGACTCACTGGCTGTCTTCTCATCCATGATCCTCTCCAGCACATCGTCAGACTCTTTGTCAATGAGACTCAGGTCTTGAGAGAAGGAGGGAAAGAAAAACAAAGAGGGAACTTTGAGTGTGTGTTTCTGTGAAATTATATTCAATATAAACAGAGAGACTGCCATTACGTGCCATTGCATAAAGCCAGAATAACAAAGCGAAGTTGTGGTGGTCATAGTCACCCATTAGTGGTCACCATCGCATTACTGTACCTGCTGCGGACTTAACCTTGCGGAGCTTTTTGGGCGTGACACTCCACACCCGTACTGTGGAGTCGGCGAAGCCCCCTGCAATCAGGCTGGAGTCGTCCGTGAAGTCCACCGCTGTCAGACCCTGCAGGGCAAGGTGAAGATTATTGAAGGTGGCTGCTGCTTTCCTTTATAAGCTAGATACAAATTCCCCAGCAGTGCCAGTTGCTTTCATTCCTCCATAACGGATACGTAAGTGATTAGCGTCGGTTGTGGGTTTTACCTGGTATGCATTAAGGAAAGAGTAGAAGCAGATGGAGGGAAGAGTATCTGGTCCGAGGCGGATTCTCTTAGTGGCCTCCTTCATGTACATGATTTTGTCCAACTTGTCTGAATCCTTCAGCTCTGAAAGAGGTATCCTAAAGGACACAATACCATCAGTCATTGGGTAGGCCTGTTGTCTTTAAAGCCATCTTCAAATAACCTTCCAGCAATTAAATGGCTTACGCAGCACTGTCTAAGTAACAACTGATTCCTGCCAACTGAGAAAGGCACAGCTATACATACACACTCTGACTCCACTGAAACCTCATCCCTACCTGTTCTGTGCGGGTGCGTTGGGATCTTGCTTCTTGCTCTTAGAGCCCATGCTGTCCTTCTTGGGTTTCTTCTTCTTGGGTTTACCCTCCTCATTCTCTGCCTCCTCGTCCTCATCGTCAAGAGGCACCTCGATCTCTGGTTCCTTCAGCAGCCCATAGAACACCTACACCAAATAGGTTTGACTGACAATGAAGCCTCAAATCTAGATGATGCATTTAGACTTAGGTCAGTACTGATACATCTATATGCTGTGATACAGGGCGTCAAGTCAATAGTTATGGTTACAACAGGGGTGTTGGAAAAGTGTGGAGACAAATTTGTGTGCACACAAACACACAGCCGACCTTAGCCTTGTTAGCTTCTCGCTTGGCCTCGCCAGCCAGGCTACCAGACATGGCGTCGATCTGGCTCTTGCTGCGTGGCATGCCATCGAAGATGTCAATGTAGAGGTGCTCCTGGATGATATTCCAGATCTGGTTGTTCTGACGCTCCTGTAGGTGCCTCTTCAGCAGCTGGTAAGAGTCACGGGAGATGCGCAGGACAAACTTGCTGGTGCGAAAGTCCAGCAGGGTCTCGTTGCCCCTCATGTGCTCTTTCTTGGTCATACCTGACAAGATGTGTAGGTCCTGCTCGTAATAGCACTCCTGGTCCCCACTGAATCTGAGTTGGACACAGAGAAGAGGTAGGGCCAGAAACACACTTGAAGAGTCAGATGAGTCCAATACCAAGAACTGTTTGTTTTCATGATTTATCAAAAACATTTTTACTCAGTTGATACTTCTTATTCAAAAATACATTGCTTAGAACTGATACATATCTTCTTTATTTGAAATGCTGGTATGAAATTGAAATATATCTGAATATCTTGTTGTCACACCATTTCTTTCATTCAAATATTAACACATTTGGTCCTAATACACAGCGTGAATCGGTTTGGTATTTTAACAACTAATACCAGATACTGCCTACCTTATTTATTATTTTTCATAAGGCTAGAGAATAATTTCATGTACAAAGCAAACACTGAATAACAAAATTTATGGGTTGCAAAGTTCCAGTTACAAGTAAATAGTTTACTAACAAGCTCTGACAAACTGAGTTCAGCACTGTTGCGGTTCTGTCACGTTATGTCAGGAAACTCACTTTTCAAAGAACGCCTTGGCCTCGTTTTCGTGGTTGTTGTAGACCAGCTCCAGGTACATGTGGACGAAGAGCGGGTAAAAGACCTGGGACAGTTCTGCTCGGTGGCAGTCCAGAACCGTTTCTATGAACCTTTTCAGGCCGCTGTAGTAAACTTCGTAGAGAACCGGGTCCCCCTGCTGGCTGTACGCCGACAGTACAACGCTGACGTCTGGTTGATCCTCCCCGGCCCCAACTGGAATAGTAAACAAAGCCCAGGTAATATTAGTAAGAGTTGGGACACATCAAGGAAGACAGCAAACGATAAACCTATTATTATAATAGCTCTTTAACCCTCGCGTCAAGCCGAAGAAGGGAACTGTAGAGCAACATTTATCAACAGATGAGGGACGAGTTTGAGCTCAAGAGTTTAACTCGTAAGTAATGTCTTGTTCATTGTTTCGTTTGCAGCAAAGGGCAAATTAAAGGGTAAACTGTGGATCCCCCGTGCTAAAGTGCTTCAATTGTAAGTTAAGACATAAAAATAATAGTCCTAGCAAAGGACTGCACGGGACCTTTGGATGGCGCCTGAACTGCGGTGGCCGAACCAGCGGCGGATGAGACGGACACCCGGCTGAGAAGAGAGTTTGCGTCCACTCTTTGAGCGTCGACATTTCCCGCACCGGCACCCGAGCCCGCTCCAGAAGAATCAGGTCCCTTTTGATCTTCTGTTTCCTCCGATAAGCCCGCTTCTCGCCGCAAAATTTCGACGGACTCGGTTAATTTGTTCTTCTTGAGGAACTGCAAGACTGCAAGCAGCGTCTGCTGGTCCTCTGCCGCCCCTGTCAAAGTTTTATTACTTCCACTTGAAGAAGTAGACCCCGGGGATGCAGACAGTGGTCTTCCGTCGCTTGCATTATTAGTTCCACAGCCGTCATTTGATGGTTCTGTTTTTGTGTCTTTTTCTTCCTCTGTATCAACCTGACCACCTTGTACGGCCGCCATTTTCAAAATGAAGTGCGCATGTGCGATGGTCATAAAAAAACACCGACGTTACTAGACCAGGCCATCTGATTGGTCCTCACTAATGCAGTGTCATCGAATCCCAATGGTGCAGGCATCGATTCGTATTATGATTGATATTTAGAAATTGTATATTTGATATTCACAAACTCATGTCATCTGGAAACTATATATATATGTCTCATATATACATCGGAAGACAAAATAAAGGAAAAACCAAATGAAAAATATTTGTTTAACGTTTAAAGTAAATAAATCACAATAACAAAGCCAGCTACACAAGCGACTCATATTACGTTGAAAGCAAATAAGCAGTGTGAGTCAGGTTTAAAAGAGGTCCATCAATAATCAATTTATATGAGAATTAGTTAGATTAAGAGTGAGTTTTCAAAGCAGCAGGAGGCAAAATGGTTGGTGCCTGAATTGTTTTGATAACAAAAACTACAAATGATTGATGATATATGAATTTGTGCACCAATTCTAATTTTCATTTGTCAGGACTGAAGATACGGTATAACGTGGTGTGCCTAATCTACATGGGATTGTGTTTCCTTTATGATTAGTTATATACCACTTTGTACCAGATGGTGGCACTTTGGTCACACACCACACCTGCCCTCTCTCAGTCAAATGCTTCACCCTGACATTTTTAAATTGATCTTAGTCATTGTATACCACAATAACAGATGAACATGGCTTCATGAAATTAATCAATCCTGCTACTTCATTAAATTAAAAAAAACCCACAAAATTCCTACCCTTCATACATTACAAACATCTGCCCAATTTCATATTGAGCAATATCTACATCGTGGACCTATACACTGTGCTTACTTGTGCATGACTGGACCTTTTGAGGTCCAGTCATGCTTCAGTTTTATTCTGTGGTCTGTAGTCTGTTTTCCTGACACTTGCCACAGTCTAAGATGATTCAAATGCAATGAACTATTGTCACTCAAGGAGGACTAATGGGTATGTTGGTGCATCTCAATTAAGCAAAGGAAGAGACAGGCTTTATTTATGAGCATCTATTGGTTAATCACTTAATCACACTGAGGATACAAGGCTGGATTGAAAGCTCTACTGTATAGAGAGATTTATTACAAAATAACATTTAACAGGTGCAAGAATGGAAGGAAGTAAATATTCTGTTCACCATGCATCCTGGCTGAGGCTGGATTTCTGCCTAGAAAAAAATCCCCCTGACTCCCTCTCTCAATAAACCCAGATCTCACTGCCAAAGACACATGTGCAGCCAGACATCTTTAGTCGCAATGGCAGTTTTTCTCTTGAATTTTACATTCAAGCACTACACGGATGTGAAGCTCTGTATTCACTGTATGACCTTGTAGATTGTAAATATGATGTAACTCAGATGTAATTACTACTTGGTTACAAAAACATTCCAGACTGAAAGAACCTCACGAATGGAAGTTTATTCTTCAGCAAATTCAATCCACCATCTATCTATCAAAGCAAAATGCTGAATGTCACATATAGGCAAGCAGTTACACTTGGAATGACAACTCAGCAGCAGGTCCTTGATGACTGGAGGAGTAGGGGAGTGAAAGGAGGGGTTTACAGCAGAAACAGCAGTGCGTG
>CABFOQ010023791.1:0-17237 GCA_900660455.1 Gephyroberyx darwinii
TGTCAGGGCAGTGTGTGCTTTGGAAATGGAACCTGCAATGGCTCTCCATTGCATGGGGATTGCATGGACGTGATATCGATGTACTTGCGAAATACTGCTGGATTTGTCACGAAGGGTAAAAAATTGAGGAGATACGAGTGCACAACAGTTATGTATCACAGTCTGGATCGATTCTTCAGAGACAAATACATATTTCAGGGATTTTTGTGCAACTTAAGAGTGCATTTGAGTGATGCTTTGAAACAAATGTTCAGTCCCTGATAATATGCTACCGGTGGTGAGCAGGCATTTCAAGGTGGAGGCGTGCTGCACACCTCAGTGAGAGGACATCCATCGACAGAACAGAAGCTGCCTCTAATGTGTGCACGTGCATCCATGTGAGTCTGCATTCATGTGGGGGTTTTGGAGTCCTTTTGGTGGGACACGGCAGTTTGTCACGAGTTGTCGTCTTCCACGATCCCACAGGAATTTGAGGAACTCCATCTCGCGTGCTGTAAAATACACATCCTGCAATGCAATGTGTTGTTCTTCAAGTAACCGAGCTGTGCAGTGTATTATACAGCACAAGCACAGGCATACACACACACACACACACACACACAAACCGCTGTAATTATATTAGATGTGCAGGGTTGATAGGTACCTGCCTGGTGTCCTCTTATCTATGGTGTGATACAATCAGTGATCATTTGCCCATGTGCGTATGTGCCTAGCATGTGTGTGTGTGCGTGTGAGCACATCAGTGTGATGTCCTTAACAAAGACACGGTGTCAGGACTGATGGATATCACCTCAACAAAGTAGAGATAACAGAGTTTGCTGCAAGGCCCTGAGGCCAAAAGGTTACAAATTACATTTCAACTAACTTTATACAAGAGATCCAATATACTCACACCTTCCTCAACAATGATTTTTTCCCCCCCCAGTTAATTCAACTTGGGCCGCGATTTCAGCAATTTACTTTCAGTATTAGATACAGTAGATTTAATCAAGCGCTTTAATTTGATATATAGTCCTCATTTGTCTCTGATGGCCATCTGGCACCAAGCCCTGTGCTGTAAAAAAGGATACAGTAGAAAACCTATATCCTACACTACAGTGGGAGAAGTCATGGTGAGAGTGAGGCTCAAATTCACTCTTAAATCTACTCTTAGACAATAAGAGATTTTCTGAGGGGTTTTCTCAACTGTAACTAAGCACTTGAGCGAGTTCCTCTTCTACTTAAGAAAAATGTTTCTGTTCTCGTTCCACCTCCAGAGGAAGACAAAATGGATGGCCTGTTATTTCACCAGCGAGCTCTAACGTCTATTTAATCTGTCCGCATTACTAAAGAGAGGAAGGAGGACTTCTATGGAGGAGAATAAAGCTTTGTGCAATGATTATGAATTCTATTAGACACTTGAGCACAATATTCGAGAGCTTTTTCAGAGCTCTTATAGTCCATTAGAGGAAATGACTGCCACACTCTAAGATTAGAGCAATTTTTACATTTAATACACCCTTTTGGCCTATGCTCCCTCCATCAGAGCCTTATTATCCTCATAAAAGCCTTATTTAACCAGGCAAGTTGACGAAAATGTGGGGAGTTTCTACAGAGAGACAGTGTTTTCCACCTAAACTGAAAAACTTTTCATTATGGGCTTCAGAAAATATAAAAATGTCTATATATATATCAACTTAATAATGTAAATATTGTGTTAGAGAAAGCTAACCGCTAACCTGAGAGTGAATCTTGCATGAAGGCAAACTACCCCAGGCCTTTTCACACTGGGTTTCAAAAGGCAGACTCCAGACTCCAGCCGATATCTTCCAACCAAAAAAATGCGGCGTGTTCTCGTTCAGGAATGCGGCCGCTCAGTGTGCTAACAGGTTGTTTTGATTCCCAAAAAGGTAGGTGGCTTGTTTTGATTCTCCAGCGAGGTCAAGGGTACGCTGCAGACGTAAGCCATCCATCAGACGGTTTATAGTGCAGAGTCACTCCAGATGGGATCCATCACACGGAGACATCAAGGCTGATGCTGTTTAGTTTAACCATCTCCAGCCAGCGGGAACTGCTTTCAGTTAGGTAATAGACCCCAGGTTTAGACGCACACACACGCACACGCACACACACACACACACACACACACACACACACACACAAGCACATTGGTTCCTCTCTCTCCCCAGTCTTATGTAATTGAGTGTGCTTGTTGTTGTTCAGTTTATGTCTTCCTCACTACTGGTACAGGACAGTACATGACCCTTTGAAATGTTCAAACTTGGCCGACCATTTTGACCCTATCACAAACTTTCACATAGTCAAACGGTTTCAAGACTCATCTAGAATGTAGAATCTCATGTGACAGTAGGAAAATAAAATAATACACCGGAGAGTTTCTGCCAGGGTTGAATCAAGCCAAAAAGGGTCATAACCTAAATGGGTTAAGTGAGATGCTATGTGGATTTTAGTAGCGTGTTGTGATGCCAGTGCTCAAAAGTGATACGCTATCACTGTCCCATGAACCATACATTGTGATCTGTCTGCAAGGTGGTATTGGGAAAGGGTACAGAAGTGTAGGAGGAGATCAAAGGAGGGAGCGAGGGAAATGTATTATTGGCAAGATGGATGCTTCTATAAGGATGTGTGGATAGGATAGATGTATTTATATGAGAATTGAACAATTGCATCTTCGTCGTTTCTTGCTGGATAGCTAACAGACTACCTATTTCCCCCATAACCCCACCATCTCTGGACTTTTGTAATTGTTCTCTTCCCTGCCTCCTAAACTGATGTTTTCTTGATCCCACTCTCTTTCACCTCCCTACTTCCTTGTACTCACGAGAGGCAAGCATGTGTGGCATCCCTGTGTGAAATGCCATGACGCGCTTCATAACAAAGTGCCAAAGGCTTCCTCAGCAAACTAGTTCATACCCTGTCACATACTGAGGATCAGCTGGGTGACACGGGATAACGTGAGCAAAAAAAGAGTTTCTGTGAATGGCAAAAAGCCATTGAGCTGATTGTTCAGAGAAATGACACGTTTGTGTTATCTCATGACTCATCCACAACCTCTGATTAAAATAAGCTTAGCACCAAGTTAACACTATCAGTAATTGCACCCTGGCCAGATAGCAGAGAATTGTGTCTGGGTTTTGGCAATGTTGAGATATTGCAAGTGCTTTCTCAGCAAAAACAAGAACATAAGTTGAAGAAAAAGCAGAAAGGATTCTCACATAAATGTAGAAAGTAGAATAAAATTACCTTATATTTTATTAGACTTCTATGGCCTCTCTGATCCTGTCATCCTTACCTATGTTAACTATGGGGTACATCTGATGTATACCAAGCTGATGTCGTTCTCAGACAAATTAAAACCACTGTGAGAGGATATCATGAGACATTTAACTGAGAGGTGGCAAAAAGAGGGAAGGATGGTCAAAAGAGTGCTGAAACATATAGATGACAAGTATGAATAACATGTTTTTATCTTAGATATTTCCTGAAAGCTGGTTCTGAGTAGCTGCAGACATCAGTCTAAACGCTATAGACTTAGGAAGACTCAGCCAACACAACACAATATACCACCACCACTTGACCAACACAACCAAGGTGAGGCAGCAGCAGTACTGTGAAGCATATGGCTGTGCAAAGCATCATGGGAAATCAGACTAGACACAAAGTCTCCCATCCATGGTGACTCTTGCTTCAGCTATTCCTCTTCTACCTCTCCTACACGTGTACTATATCCCAATCTACACTACACCATCTTCACCTTTCTTTATTTTCTTCTTTCACTTTTCTTTATTTCCTTTCTCTCATGCAGCCCCACCAGCGCTCTGCTTTCCACCGTTCAGCACTTTGCTTCCGGTCTACCACTTCTCCCCCTCCATGTGTCTTTCTCTCTGCTGTTCACCTTTATCAGTGAAGTGAACTTTAAACCTCCATATTATCAGTCATAAAATGTCTCGGTGGATCTTTCTGTCCCTCTGTCACGTGTCACATGCCTGAGGGTAACTGAGCTGGCACTGCTGTTCTCTCCCTCTTACATCATCAGGACAAGATAAGCTGGCTGTGTCAGCGGTCCTGGACGTCTCCTGTAATAGTGGATGCTCAATACTTCTTTAGGCGTTGAGTCTGCTGCCATGCAATGCCTTACAGAAAATAGACTAACATGTTTTTAATACTCTAAAAGGTGGTGTAACCTCAGCCCTGTGCTGTTAAATGATCATGAGCCTTTTAAACCCTATGGTTAAATATAAGGATACTAGTGATGCAGTGTATATCCTGAACAGGCTCTGGCATTGGTTGTGATCAAACTGTCTGACTTGAGTGCAATTTACGCCATTGGTGTGGGGGGAGGAGGTTTGGGAGATTCTGCAGTTACAAATACATACTCCTACAAAACACCAATCAGATAAATCAATTGTGTAAACTCACAAGAAGGTACGCCAGCAACTAAAGAGGGAGAAAAACACGAATCCAACCAATAGTAGACAATCTGCGGACTCAGCAGTGCTCACCACAATCAGGACAGGGAGCATTGTACAGTGTCATCTAAGGTCCAAAGAATAAGTCTGACCTTTTTCCTTTCTCACATTTCCCTTTGCTTAGTCTCTCTGTCCACTTCCGTCGTTCCAAAAACATGCCCTGACTGGAGCCATTGTGTTCATCAATCCCACCTTTGTACTTAAAAACACAAAGCACCTGCCTTACTTTGGTCAAAGAAGGACAAGAAGACAGACAGAGCAGAAACATTGGAGATAAGGGGTGATAACACCAATATCCACCAACAGAAGTTTGTAGATACCTCCTCTGCTGACGTAGACAACAGATCCAGTTAATCAATTATTAACAAATCAATCAGCTCCCTCTCAAGTCTGCTTCCATCTCTTCGATTTACTTGGAGGTGCTGTTACTCTGTGATTTAACTGATTTGATTTGATCTCCAGAGTCCCTAAAACCCCAAGGGCTCCTTTGGGAGACTCCTTTTCTTCTTAGAGAATAACAGAGGTAAAAAGGCAGCGGTGTTGAGTTACATTGAGTTTAATGGCTTCATCCAGTTGAGACATGTCTCCCATTCCAGACATGTCTGGAAGATAACACTGATAGCACCACTGGTCTTTAGAAGAGGACACATAAAATAAAACTCCCTCCCACCTCCTCCCTAACTCCTGACACTTCCTGACTGTCCGGCGCCTCCCCATACCTTCGCCCTGACGGCTCATCGTGGAACCTTTCAGGAGGAAAAGCTAGATGTGTCCCCATGCTTCTGGCATACAGTAATCCATGCTAACCACTTTCCAAGTTTATATCTCCAAACATCCCCTACTGACTGACCTCATGAAGCTAGAGATAGGATGCTCAGGAACATCTGCCTCTATGATAATTATTTTATTTGTTAGCACTTTTCTAAAACAAACTTCGCAAAGGACTTCACAGTCAAGACACGGAAAAGTGTAGCCATCAGGGTGTGGATGGGATAGGGATGAAGGGACGAATGGGCGAGGATAGGATAAATAAGGTTACAGGTTAATGACGTGAAAAGTACTGTTACTCCGTAGTCCCTTCATCACTACAGGAATATAATAGTTGCGACTCACCGTCTTCGTTGCAAAGGTAGGAGTAGAAGCCTTCTGACTTCAGCATGATAAGGAGTGATCCCCATCCCAGCAGCACAGCGGAGAAGAGCAGATTCTCAATGACAGCAGTCACTGCCATCCACCAGCGCCTGCCAAATGCTGTAGCCAAGGTTGGAGCCATGGTGGAAGGGGAGAAGTGAAAGATAGAGTAGGGAAGAACCAGAAGAGAGAGAGAGCGAGATGAAGAGACTGAGTGATAGAAAGGGGAGGAAACAAGAACAGGCAGGTAGTGCAAAGAGAGCACTGGAGAAGAAAAAGGTTGGAACCCTCCCTGACAGGCGCTTAGGAGGAAAGATCACTGATCACTGATCTGTGGAGAGAAAAGCAGCATAAAGGAAAGGGGGAGGTTTTTCAGTTAGCCTGTTGCTGAACTCATGAAAGGAAAGGAAGGGGCAGTTCCTAACACAAAATCACAAGATAAACCACTGAACTTTGAACCTAACTCATGATAATTGACTGTATAGAAGTGTAAATGAAGCTGTGTTTTTACCTAATCATGGATGGGTGGTGCAGCATGCCCTGTGCTTCAAGGCTTTCTAATTCGTTTTATTAACTTAATTGATTTTCTCTCTTCATAAAGACAAACAGGTTAGTTAAGATTGTTAAGATGTTAAAAACTGGTCATAAAATATTAACATGGGAGGAACACCTTTCTAATGCAAGGGCAAAGATCATTTCATCACATTACGGGGACAAATAATTGCAGAAGCTTCTATAGTGGCATCATAAACTTTCTGCTGTTTTGTGGAAAAGGCAAACTGGTCCAAACTGGACTCAGTGAGAAACTCTCTCACCACCCCCTCATCCCATGGCCTCTCTGTGTCTCCTTTACAACCCCTAAATGTCCTCACAGGCCCACCGAACCGCAACTTTTCTCTGTAATTACTGTGGTGCATTCAAAACATAAAAGAGCTGCCAGACAGACAATAAACAAATAAGCACATCTCTCTCTCTCTCTCTCTCTCTCTCTCTTACACACACACACACACACACACACACACACACACATACACAAGCTTCTGATCACAGGGCTACCAAAAAAGAAAGAAAAAAGAAAATAAATCTAAGCCTAGTTGTAAATCCCATGGGGAATAAATAAAATATAATAAATACAAATTAAAAAAATTATATCATTATATTCTGTACAACACAAATAAAATTATAAAACCTGTCCTGAACTCCAGACCGCTGCATGGCACAATCCACAATTCACAATATGCTCCAGGTGAAACTGCTCCTCAGTTGGGTTTAAATGACTGACTAGTACCTGTGAAAAGTCAAATTTATACTCAGGCGAACCTTATACAGCGCCCCCTGCTGACCATGGGCATGATGTCCACAACCAATAATGAACAATTATATAGCACTATAATATCCCTAGAATAATCGTATATGTTGTGATATTTGTATGGTATCCCATTAAAATGTATTATAGCATTATTGTAGAGAGGAGGAAGTAAATCACCGCCGTGCAATGGGAAGCACGAAAGTTATTTTACAGGCTGATGACATTTTTCTCGGCTGAAAAGGATTCATTAAGGCAATCAGGTTCGCAGTCGGGTTTAAAGCAAGCTGGACGTCTCCGGGAGATAAAGATGATTGGTGACTATCAACAGTGCTAACACCAAACTATCTCAATCAATAACAGCCATTGATAGTGGGCAGGGAAATGTTGCGTAACTTGGCTACAGATAACGAGCTATGAATAAGTGACGAGGCGTGAGCTGCTATCAAATAGATTCCTAACACTTTTTTGGTTGATCTTTGGCCCCACTATATTGATAGAAAAATCAAATTTGAACCCACTTAGGGTAAGGGTAACCCAATCGACGCCCAAGTGCCCAAGTTACAGGTACACATGGGTGCGCACAATGATCCACTCCTTCAGATGGTTCCGTGGAATCCCCTGAGATCCCCTGCGCTATGAGACAGGCGATTTATCGATTGCACAATGTATCAGGATCTTCGGTATCACAGTTTTAAATTCTAGACATTGTAGAGATGACATTAGGTCTGGAAATGAAACTTACACTTTATGATCGACGAGGGGTTATAATGTCAGCAAATAGACAGCACAAAACTACGTTTATTATTATTATTATTATTATTATTATTATTATTTTAAAGTTGGAAGCAGGAGAAACTTCTGGATGCTTGCAGGATCTCTCAGCTGAAACCATAATCGATTTGCGAATTAATCAGTGAGAAAATTGATCGTTGTTCAACAGGAAGTCCATCTATCTATATAACACTGATAGGACAATTTGTAGAATTGGTGTCATCAAGGACTTCCATGATTAAAGGTGAATACCACTCAGTTTTAAAATTCATATTGGCTGTTTGCGTGACATTTACAATCATGCTGATGAACTAGCTCTGTAACATGGTGCTACTAAGTATACAATGGATGGTAAACTGATCGATAACCCAAGGAACTTTTGTAACCCATAAATCAGGACTATAGACTTACTAATTCATGTTATCCTTGTTAAAAGAAGTGAAGCATTGGTCAGCCACAGCTTAACTTGCCAGGAGCTGTTTGGAGTCAGGATGGTTAGTGGGTCTAGCTCTACCCTTGTTATAACTCACTGCAAAGCATACATAAAACAAAATCCCAAATCCCAATGCAGGGTTTCATCTCATACAACTAAAAAAAAAACCCTGATGTTTTGATGTTCACTTACAAGTCATTTCCTAGACATAACCTAGTTTATCTATTGCAGTGACTTTGAAGACAAGGTGAAGGCAAGAATTAGACCTTATGGAGAATTCAGCTTAACAAATATTGATTAGGCTGAAACAATGGGATTAACACATTGCATTTAAACTGAGTTCTTTAGTGTACTTTTAAAGTATCCATGTACTGTAGGTCTACTCACTAAACATGAGTAGGGCAGTAGAGACTAGATATTTGGAAACTGATAAGGGTTTACTGTCATCAACAAGAGCTGAAGAATAAATTGAGTAAGGGGCCACAGATCTAAAATCAACAGAAAGGAATAGCAATGGCCAGACAGCTCTTCTATCCCTCAAATATCACTGGCCTGCATTCTTGGCAACACTCTGTTGTCAAATTGCATTAGTGCCACAAGGTGGTGATAAAAAACCACATGAAAGGACAAAGAAAATAAAGAAAATAGAGAATTTCATTGAGCATGACCATCCATACATACATGACTATCAGGACATAGTGGAATAAACCTCTTTATTGCACATTCATACTTTGAATCAAACATATTTGGTACAGTAGTACTTTGCATAAGTAGCTCAAATACAGTGCAATATGCCAGAAAACAGAAGCAACACACAACAACCCGCAACTATAAAACATTTTTGTTAAGTTGTAAGAAAGAGAATAACCTTGAACCTTATAAATGATTTTACAGCCATTGATATGGGTAGATATGAACTGGCAAGATCAGTGATTTGTTATATTGCTTAATATTTGTATATGTAGTCTCTCTCACCCACATACACAACAGTGATACAGTCCCTGGATTTTTATCAAGTGCAGTCATTGCCATTGTTGCACAGATACATATACATAGTGTCAGAGTCCCTTCATTAGTGCAGCAGACCCGCCACCATAAGTCCAAGAGCCAGAGAAAGTAGCAGGGTGTTTATGGAGCCTTCACTCCTTGGTGCTACAGCAGGAGATAAGAGACAAGGGAATCAGAGATCGGACGGGGAGGGGCAAAATGGCAAATGACATCATCCTTTTTCTATTCAAAACCTTCATTACTTAAAGAGTTTACCTTTAAATGCACAACCTGTCCAGGCGAGTAGAGTAGAGTAGACTAGAAGAAACTAGACTAGACTGCTGGACTGAACTCGACAACTAGACTAGCAGTACTACTAGTAATACACAGCTAGACTAGACTAACTTGATACTGAATCATTTACTCAGCTGTAGCGATGGCCACTCATCAACTGATTGATATGTACAGCACAGGGGACACACACACACATTTGAACTATAATAAAGGTTAAGTTCATGGCATTATCGAAACGCCACAATTGCCAAATTAGATGTAGTATCTTTCTGACTGAGGTGTTAAAGGTTCATAATACCGAAAATGTTTGATTTATGTTGAATTGTATTTGTTTTGTATTTCTATTTAATGTCGATACTTAGATGTCCAAACAAAGTGACAAACATATTTCAAACATCTGTACTAGTACTTGAAGTACTTGAGTACTTCAGTGCTGTGCGGTCTGACCTTTCTGACCTTCTGACATTTTGAGACTGCGCATCATAGGGTTAGAAAAAAATATCTTACCATGTGAAGAGTGTTCTGGAATAAAAAAAAAAGGTATGTTAGAAAAATGTTGCTGCAGTAAAGTTCTTCATACCATGCATGCATGTATATGTAAATACACAAGCACAGACGCACACACACACACACACACACCTCTGATGGTGAAAGTGGTCTCCATGCCAGCGTGGATGTGGTCAGTCACGTGGCAGTGGAGCAACCAAGTCCCAGGGTTCCCGGCTACCATTTCCACTGTCTGGAAAGTCCCGGGGAAGAGGTCAAACACATCGGCGCGGTGCACGCGGTCCGTCTGACACACACATACATACATACACACACACACACACACACACACACACACACCAGGGTGACAAGCCAACATATAAGGAGAGGAAGAGAGGGGAGGAAATAAGCATGGAGTAGAGGAAGTGAGAATGTGATTCACAGAAATCAGCCTTATATGAGTCCATTCAGTAAATTTACACTGTGACAATGTGTCATCATTGTGTATGTCAGTGACAAAATTGAGCAATAATAAGAGCTAGTGACGATTATGATGTTACTGATGATATGATGATGGCAGAATATTACAGACATTATGAATGATGACATTATGTCAATTGTTGTGTGAGTGAATGAAAATTATTGATTAAAGCTACACAGTTTACCAACCCGGCCAATCTGTGACAACCTTTTACCAAAAACCAAAAGGACAAGAGTTAAAAGATGTAACGTCGCTGAATCAGCTTTCTCTGGAGTGCTCACGTCTGCTGTTTAGGAGACGGTTCTGTATTTCACTCCTAAGTTTTGATTTGTCACTTCCTGTGTGCGGACATGTTATCCCACCAATGTCCATGCACTATGCTCCCACACTATGCTCTTCTTTATTCCTGTTATTTGTAATGGTCTTAATCTTAATACAAAAAAGTAACTGTTTTCCTTTACAGAGGATTACTTCTGAGAATGCTTTTGGTCATTGAAATGGTTGCAGGTGTGCAGAAGAACACTTTTGTTTGTATGCTAACCTGAAAAAACAATACTGGTATCTTAACAATACATCACATTTTTGATAAATTAGTTAACTGTTATTTATCATTATTATCATTATCATCATCATTAGTAGTAGTAGTAGTCACAGCAGTAGTAAATAGTAACTGTACCCTAACCATCCCTGTGTATTCTTGCAGAAAAATCTTGTCTAGTGAAACTTTTGTACAGTCATGATGACGATGCTGATGATGATGCTGGAGAAGTTACCTTGTAGGTGAAAGTCTCAGCATGGAAGTGAACGGTGTGCATGTCCACTTCATTGCCCATTCCCAGTAGATACCAGTCTACTTTCTGGCCCTGCATCATCACCAGTCCATGGAGGTTGCCATACAGTTTACCATTAATCCCTTCAATAGACACGCATGTACATCCACACACACAGATACACACAGGCACGCAGACACGTACACAGGCACACACAATGCATACAACAGACAGGTGTCATGGCAGTCAGTTTGTATCAGAGCTTGACCCCAAAAATATATTTCAGTTTTTCTTGCTCTTATATTCCTAAACCAGTTATGATTAAAATCTCAGTTTGTTTCAGTTATGTGTTAAGACAGACAACCTCTTTAAAGCACTCAAGGCAAACTTGATTTCCTTTCTTTTATCTTTTCTTCAAGATTTTTTAACATACATGACAAAGTTGTCAAGTTGTATTGGCGGGTTTTCTCTAACCTGTGTGCTTTAAAGTTCATGCCATGTGTGTTTGAGGGGCCGGTGGTGAGTGTCCGTGTATCAAAGTAAAGGCCAGATGGACAGGATAACGTTGGGAGTGAGGAAGTGCCAGTTGGATCCTGAAAGCTTTCTGTCTGTGTGGGTGTGTGCACCTGTGCATTTCAATGATTACATGTTTAGGCAGTTCTGTATTAGAGCTTTTCATAAGGTTTTAATTACAGGTCACTGGCAGGCCTTGGTCTGTGTCTCCATAGACGGTTCAAATCCAAATTCTATCATGCAACCAACGGTTTCACTCTCTCACTCTCTTTCTCTCTCACCGTGCATCAGGTTGCTCTCCTCAAAGTCTTCGTCCGGTGTGAAGACGTCGGGGTCGATGTTAAGGTACGTTCTGATGTTGTCCTCCATGTACCAGGATTGATTCTCATCAAACACCATAAAGAGCAGAGCGAACTCCTTTGCCACATCTCGCCTCTGTCTGTCTGGACCCTTACTGTGGCGCAAGGTCCCAGGCCTGCATACCACCAGCGGCCCCAGGAGACCACTATACAGATCCTGAACATAAACTCAAACATAAAAACCTCAAAAGTGCTCTCTCAATTTTTGTAACCCCTATTTAAACAGTTAAGTTAATCAAGAGCACATTCCCATTTACAATAGTGTAATACATGCAATATGTACCCTGATGAAATCAACAGTGGAGTAGTAGGCGTAGGAGATGCAGTTAGGATCCGAGGCCCCTGGACCAGAGCTGTGAGGAACATCCCACCTGAACTCGGTTGTATAGCCTGATGGGAGAACACACACAGACAAATTACAAAGATACTTCTTCTCAGTGAAGACCAGGGTTTTGTAGTGGGGTCCCTTCATAAGCAATTGTGCACGTTTGTTACTTTCACTAACTCTATTCTCACCAGGTTGGACTGGAGTGCGTGGGTCACTGGTCTTCACTCCATGTGCATGAATGGAATATGGCCGGCTGGCTTTGTTTCTGAATGTGATCAGGATCTGCTCTCCTACCTCTGCTCTGATGATTGGACCTGCAGGGAAACAAAACAAACACATGCACGTATGGATGAGTGAGCCATTTCTCCATTTCTCATCTCTTCCTGGTTAGAAACAACTGCTAAACTTACCTATAATTCCCAAGTGTTGTTGGTTTGCGGGTCGTTTTTTCTGTATTTTGAAGGTATCATCAGTGTACTCTCTATACACCACCTTCTTATAGCGAGAACCAATTCTGTTCTTCCCTCTCCCCACAAATATGCTGCCTGGACTGGGAGACATGCATCAATTTGCTAGCATTAACAAACAGTAATACGTTATGCCATAAATCATAGGTTCAACCTCAAAAACAGAAATACGTCACCATACAATTATTGATACTTAAAGTAAGGTGAGAAGTGAGGTAAGTGATGTGTAATTATCTTGCACACACACACACACAGACACACACACCTGTCCTCTGCTGTGGCATGATGCTTCTCCAGCTCCCAGGCTCTGTCAGGTGAGTAGTCCCACTCTACTTCTTCAGCACTGACAAAGTACTCTACAACCTTTGACGGATGTTTGTGTCTGAGTGTCACATTATGGCAATCTTTTACAGTGAACTGCTGTCTCATCCCAGCTGAGTAGTGGTCTGTTACTCTGCAGCTCACTTCATACACACCTGTACAGGAAAATGAAAAGAGGTTAAGGGGTTTTATAAATACAGTATGTTTATGGCAGGCACTATATAAAATCTTAATTTTACATGAACAATTCATGGGAGTTTGTGGTGGCACAAGTCAAATGTTAATTGTAAATTGTATTTCCCATATCCAATTTACTATACCTATATTCAACTTTTACAACTTTCCCCCTAATTCTAAGTGTCTACCATGACCACATTAGACCAAAACACTTGGGGAGAAATCTTGGCAACCTTAAAGTAAATTATTGCGGAATACCCCTTTAACCAGGCTGATGCATCACTCACTCATATGTCAGGATACTGCAAGCACTGTGAATAAATAGTTTATGTTCCTACAATGTCTGGGAGCTTTCCCAGACATTTCCTGCACTATATTTATATAGTGGTTGTTTCCTGTTGTCAAGTGTTGGGTGGAGGACATATGGTATGAGAAGCATACACAATAACAACCCTTGGCCTGCCTGTCAAACAAAAAATGATGGATTCATGGACTCAAAGAATGTGTCACAAGTATGTGGTGTGTGTGTGTGTGTGTGTGTGTGTGTGTGTGTGTGTGTGTGTGTGCGCGCGCGTGTGTATAGAGAGTAATGTGACTGACCAGCAGTATCCGGCCGCATGGCAAGTGCAGCCGTGGTGTGTGGGAACAGGTTGACTGTGTCGCGGGTAGTACTCTGCCTCTGGAAGGTGTTGGCCTCAAAATAAACACCATGGATGTCCACCTCTGTACCTAGCCCAAAGGTGTGCCACATAACTCTGTCCCCAGCACATAACTCCAGACCAGGAAGGTTCCCATACATCAACCCATTCACCGCTGAAAAGAAGGGCAGATTAAAAAAATACAGAAACAAGAAAACAAATATAAAATAATTACCAGTAACTGCACTCAGATATGATAGTGATATGCAAGCTGCAGTTAGTATCAATATAATAATATTTAAAGGTAAATATACACAATGAGGCACCCACCCATCCCTCCACCCCCCCAAACCCCCCATTCACACTGATTACCATGCATCTTATTGCTCTCCTGAAAGTCTTCATCTTCAGGGTTTGTTTCATTGCTGCCATACTTGTTGATATTGTCCATCAAATACCAGCTCATGTTCTCATCCATGACAGAAAAGAGAAGGAAAAACTCCTTATCCAAGTCCTTCTGTTAAATAGTACACAGACAGTCATTGTGAAACTAAGGGTAAACTAAGGGCAAAGGTACAATACATAAAATGAAAAATGTAATACATTGTTTAGAACTCCTTCACACTTCTTTGCATATACAAAATGTTTTAAGAACATGGGAAAGACAAGCTGATAGTTTATTATCAATGAGCATATATAATGAGCACTACAGGAGGGTGTTGAGAAAAACAATACAATGACATTTGTCAGTATTTAGAGTGAACAAAGGGTATAACACGGCAGAGGAAAAGGTTAGAGGTCAAAGTTAATGATGCTCACCAGGGCTGTTAGATTAGGAGGGTGTGCATAGAAAGCTTTGTCAAAAGAGGTGAAGAACCTAGTTGAAATAATATCGCAGTGTGGGCATTTTTATGGGCATTGGCTCAATGGAAAAAGACCCATATTATGTACTTGCAATGTTGCAATGTCAGCTCATGACCCTTCTCTCTCTACCATATTTCCATATATCACTCATCACTTCATACTTTCTAATTAATAAATATGTGAATTGTTAGATAAAGAAAAAATAAAAATAAAAATAAATAAATAAATATATTTATATATATATAATGAAGCTTAAGCGTAAGTTCAATCAGGAAGGCTACTTCCCGCCTTCTCGTTGTGTCAGCAGGTCAAGCACACCCTCAGTTTCGCATCATCCATTCACTGTAACCCACGCACCTTTCTCCGCCCCTTCCTCCCTCTCCAACATCTAATCACTAACCATTTCCTTCTATTTGTTTCCCCTCAGTTGCTTCCATGTTTCTGTCATTTCAGCTGCCTAAGCCGCACCAGAGTGACGCACCACCTCCTCCCCCACCACCACCAGCATCACGGCTCCATGTGATATCCAGGAGGGTTAGATCTTCAAACCGGGGGTTCCTCCTGTCTCCTTCCTGTCCCCGGGAGCTTCACCGTATCGCTAGATACCACCTGGAGTCTACGCCAAACTTCTGCTCATGCACATTTCTCTTGTCTGTCAATAAATGGTCATAATTGTAAACCTAGCCTCTCATGATTGAACTGTATATATATAGTGAGTTTTACGTCACACTCAGCAGATTCTGAGAAGGGTTGTCTGTGCCTCTTTTGTTGTTATGTGCCCAGAGGAAAGCCATTAAACTCCTGTGTACTTTCTGCCAGCTCACTGAGACAGAGTGAGAAAGAAAGGCAAAGAGAAAAAAAAGAGAGAAAGTGTGCATGGAAGTGAATAGAGCACCTGTGTTCCTTTCTTCCCTAGGGCTCCTTTCTTGCACACCAGCAGGGGTCCCACTAATCCAGAGTTGGTGTCCTGGACGGGGTCACTGGCAGAGTAGTACAGGTAGGGGATACAGGGAGAATCTGAGGATGAGGGACCTTCCAGCACCTGCCAGTTATAGGTGAAGGTCTGTCCAGGACCCACCTGGGAGCCAGGCTTATCAACACCTATTGCACAAAAGTACTACAATTACCAGATCTGCTGCTTCCATCAGTTAAAGCATCTATTCATGTAAGTGATAACATTCAAAAGGATCTTGATGTTTCCTATTACAATCCCTAGCCAGATTTTTATCTCTCTTCAATGAGACGTTTGTTCAAAACACAGTGTTTCCCCTACTAATATACAGGCCTAGTGTGAGGGCCAGACCAAGGAAACCTGTGCTAGGCCAACAGACAGCAGCCAGAATGGACTGATTTGAAAATGCAAGACACAGTGATTCAGAGTGATAGCTAGTAAAAAGGCTAGACAGATAAAATTGCTACGATACTGGTGGACCTCGTACCATCCCCATCAGCTGAAACGTATCAGACAGAGCCGCTGCTGTGGGGCCAAACTGGCAAAGAACCAAGGTGAGGAGGGAGCAAAGGAAACAAGTGATACGGGAGTTGCGTGCTAGAATCAGATGCCGCTCTACTGCAACCTTCTACTCCACCTGATTCTACTCCACCTGATTCTACTCCACCTGATTCAACTCCACCTGACTCTCCCATACATCCGCCTGATGCTGAGACCTGAAGCAACCGCTACAACAACAGCATGTGGCCACAAAATGGCTCCTTCTGCCCTGCAGCTTAACACCTTACCCAAAATGTCTTCTCTTAGCTGTAAACTACCCCCTGCACAGTTTGCCCCTGCACAAGTAACTAACTGGAGCCCACAGCTTAAGCAAGAAATACAGCTCCCCGTGTGATCACTCTGTGAAGTTTTGAATATTAAAAAAATATTAAAAGCAAGTACAATTAAACTAATTTGACAACTGTTACTTTGCATAGAGAGATGGATTTGTTCTCTAACTATTATGCAACTAACTGCTGTAAGTGTCTCACCGTCCTCGTAGATGCTTCCCTGGAAGCGTTTGTCATAGTGCAGGCCATGAGGCTGGATGCTGTAGTTCCTATCAGCCTTATTCCTGAAAGTCACTCTAAGGAGGTCTCCTTCCTCAGCCCTCAGGACAGGACCTGGACAAAAGGCGGAAAACAAAGTAAAATGAAATAGGGAATATGAGACATCCCAAAGGAGAGACTGAAACTTAGTGAAAGAGCAGGCCTCAATCAAAATGAAGTACGCAGCCTCACACTCATAGCTCCGATGCAACAGATTTGAATGTCTAAAACCCACGTTTTGACAGGCAAGCTGTCATCATCTGGGTAATCTAATGAAAGAGCCTCACCTAGGATTCCCAAGTGTTGTGACTCAGGCGTTGGCGGTTTTTTGGTGGTGAAGGTATTATCTGTGTAGGCTGTGTATACCACTTTCAAGTAGCGCCCCCCGATCCTACCCCC
>CABFOQ010023791.1:17263-28255 GCA_900660455.1 Gephyroberyx darwinii
TGTGTGTTGGAGGGGGGGGGGGGGGGGTAAAAATAAAGAAATTCATGTGGCCTTGGTGAGTCAGGGCTGTGGAATTTCATACCATAGTGAAACAGAACAGAACAAGCAGCTGGCCAGTCAGAGGGGTTACACAATGTTAGCTCAGGGAACAATAAGAAAAAACAAAACAATTGAATCACTAGCTACACTGTTTACACTAGACACCATAAAATCAGTCCTGTTTGAGCCCAGAGTCCTTAGACACACACACACACTCCATTTGGACACCTTACAATTGTTGTATTGTTGTAGTTCACAATGTGTCTCGTAATTTGATATGAACGTGTATGTCTTACCTGCTCTCAGTAAGGGATATGTTATTAATAAGATCCATTCCTGATGGAGCGTAGTCCCACTGGACTTCCTCTGCCGCCAGGTAGTAATCCCTCGAAACACCTCCCATCACTGAGGGGCTAGCCTTAGTGTCACAGGACTTCACTTCATAGAAGGCCTGCATCCCAGCTGGGATGGTTGAATGCACACACACACACACACACACACACACACACACAGAGACACACACACACACACACACACACACACACACAATAATACAACCTGCAATTAAATTGTATCAAGTGTACCCTGTTGTGAAACCAACCCTGGGAATGGGTATAAAATAATAGTGTGGCAGAGTTCTGTTATAAAACTTTCAACTTCCTTATACTGTAGATAAAAGAAAAGATAGCCCCAGAAGGGTCAGAATCTGTGAAACTAAAGGCAGACCACGAAACCTGCGATTGAAACAAATCTGTAATGTAGTTTAATGCTGTCATGTATTTTAAATGAATGTTGGCCATGAAGTTACGGAGAGAGACAGACAAGATTAACATGTTCAAGTGTCAGCGTTACTCATACTGGGCACATATTGCTTATTTGATCCTACAATCAACAGACTTTGGACAGGCCTTACTCCTCTGGTATTCCTGGAAATAAAGTCTATGACATGGCGTGTTTCAACATGACGGAAGTAGCTGTTAGACTAGTTGTCATTTGCTGTACTCTCTTATAAACAAAAGAATCCCAGAGTCCCGAAATACAAGCACAGCTGTAAAACGACACCATAACTTAAACCCCCTGATGATCCTGTGATACCGTAGCAGTGGTACCTCAAGGCTATGCATTCTCCCCCGTCAGCAACTCCCCTCAACCAATCAGGAGTCAGACCAAAGAGGTTAAAGGTGACACAGGGGTAAAGGTCAGGTGCCCTACCCTGTAGGTGGTCATTAACCTGGCAGCTCAGCAGCCACTTTCCCGTTGCCATCGGCACCATCCCGGCTGTAGCAAAAGTGGCTGGGAACAGGCTGAGAACGTCGGTGCGGTGGCCGCGGTCCAACAGTGTATTCCCATGGAAGTAGGCAGAGTGAATATCCACCTCGTTACCCATGCCAAACAGATGCCAGGCTACCGACCGGCCCTGGCATAACTCGATTCCAGGCAGGTTACCAAACATGTACCCATTAATGGCTGTCACACAGAGAAAAACAACGGAGAAGTTAGAGGACAGGACAAAGAAAACAGCTTTTCTTTAATACATTCTGTTGAGGGAAACAGTGATGTGACTGTATTCTTTGTAAATTCTTATTAAAGATACAGACAGCATTGTTGCATATAACTCACATAATTCCTAGCAAAAACTTTGACAACAGAGATTGATAGATTGTAGAGAAATGGAAGGAAAGGAAGAAAATGGGTATTTTCATTCCAATTTAGACAGACATTTTGGATTAGGTCAATAATAAAATCAAGTTTCCATGGTACAATGAACAATATCCTTATGGTTAACCCACTCAATCCATGTAGCCTTATGATCTAATCATGAGAAAGAGTTTGAAAAACTTGACCCACCATGCATCAGGTTTGACTCCTCAAAGTCAGGGTCTTCTTGGTCGACTCCAACTGGATCAGTGCAGAAGGTCTGGATGTTCTCCTCCAGGTACCAACTCAGGGCTTCTTCCACCACGTTGAACATCAAGAAGACATCCTGGTCCACATCATTACGCTCTGATTCAGAAGTCTGCTTCAGGATACCTGCGTTCACACAGGTAGGACAGACACAGATGTGATCCACCATGGAAAAACAGGCACATTGTGGCACAGACAATTGATATTTGCATTCAGAGCTTTTGAAATATTAACTATTAAATCAAAAGTGCATTTTGATTTCACTTTTTCTGAAGTAAAATGGATCAGGTTAAATAAGCCTGGGTTTATGGCATTTGGTCACATATGTTCATACCTTTTTTACAGGTGAGCAGTGCCCCGATGAGCCCAGAGGCAATATCCCTAGGGGCTTCAACATGGGAGTGGTACACCCAGGTCAGACAGTTGGCATCATCATCGGTGGGGGCAAATTCTGGCCTGACTTCCCAGCGGTACGTGTAGCTCCCTCCTGGAGGAATGGAGTCGTCCTGCTTCAACCTGGCTGATGTCCCATCTGGATAGACCGCCCCTAGTAGATGAATGCAGGATGTTTTATCATATCATATCATAGTTTAGCAGAACAATGCAGAACATATTATACATGAAATATGTGATTTATCAATTGTAAATGGCCTTAATAATCACATCATCTATCAAAGATTTTAATAATCAATGTGGTATCCTTTTCTTCTTTGGGTCTTATCTCTATTAAGCTTTCAACCTCCACGTGTGTAAGTGTGTATGCTCTATAAACAGCTGAATCACCTCACACAGTGACGCTTCTAGAGGCTTCTAGATACACCAGTGAACTTTGAGTTCCTCATTTGTCATCTGACTTGGCTTTACACGGAATTTGCTGATTTTATCACTTGTTGTTTTGACTCCCTATACAGTACATATTAGTTGGCCAGTTAGAGGGAGTCCTCTGTCTGACTGACAGACTCTGAAATAAGGCAGGGAATCATTCATAATCTGTTCTGAGGGGGAAAACAAAATTTCAGGAATTCTTGTAAAGCCTGGAAAACTTCCAGAACAGCAAGCATGTCCCCGGTGGTTTTGCAGGCTGTGGAGTATTGTATAACACACAGAATAGAAGGTCTGGTAATGAAAGTGGGGCACATCACTCTTTGTAAAGGCATCATGTACATTGATCTAAATGGACTCCTTCTTTATTTCTTATTCGCTAGTCCTTTTTCTTTTCAAAGCATGTCAACTTCCTGTTATCTGAGTCATTCTGGGACTTAAGAGTCGGAGATAGCGCCAATCTCATTGGCATGAATTTCAGATGAGCACCAGACAAAGCCATTCTTTGTGGAATGGAAATCAGATACAAATGAAAATATTATATGCAGTATTTTATTAATACATGTAAGGTCAAAGTATGTCCCAGTGCCTTAAAGGAATGACAAAACTACGATTGTCCACCTGACTAAATCCCTTGAACATGACTCCTGTAGTCCATTAAACTTACTTTTATTATAGTCTGCTATATCAATGATGTATTTATTTCATTTTTGAAAAAAAAAAACTTTCCTGGAAGCTAAGGTCAAGAAATATTCACTTTCTTCATCCTAGCCTGGTCGAACAAGTTTGATAAAAGATCTAGCATGAAAATCATCCTCACTCAATGGAAGTCAGGTCAAATCAAGTTTTTTAACCACAGATACAATCTCAAAGGGCTTGGCACCCACGACACCCTCCAATGGAAAAACATTTAAGGAACCTTGGGACGGGCTACTCAGAGAAGGGTCCCCCTAAGGGCATAACCAATTTCCTGCATTTTCACACAAAAGGGAACATAAACACAAACAGTACAGTAAAATGTTTATGTTGAGATCCTAGAGTGATACTTCACTTTGGTAGAATACTTTCACTTGTCAGAATGTGTATCCCTGTGAGCAGTCACCCATCAATATCACTACACACTGTATGTGTAGTGAGATCACTATATCACAGTTGCTTTCATTTTGAAAACCTAGTCCAAAATGTCATACTTCAAAGTCGTACGAACAATGACAATTTGATCTGGGTCCTGCAATTTATTTGCTAAATTTTGTGTTGCACTTTTCATGATATATTAGGCGAGATAATTTCCCCCCAAAAAAGAAAAAAATGATTACCTGAAGTTCGTCATTCAGAGTTCATTATTCTTTAAAATATATGGGATCCAGTCTGTTGATGTTATCACTTTGTCAACATAAGTTACCTATCAACATACTAGCTATTATTGCTATTTTATATGAGTAGGTGTCATTTTTATCTGGGGGATATCTCATGTCTCTTTGATGTTGCATGTGTGTGTGTGCGTGTGTATGTGCGCGCATGTGTATGTGACACTATACCCTCTGAATCTTTCTCATAGAAGACTCCGTGGGGGTGCATGGAGTAGTTCCTTGAGGCAGAGTTCTTCAGGTGGACCACCATGACATCATCAACCTCAGCCCGCAGTATGGGTCCCAGGAAGCCCAACCAGGTGGGTCTGGGGGCCAGGCGGCTGTATGTGGCGTCTGTGTACTGTCGGAACATAGCCTTCTTATACGTGCTGCCAATACGATGGGGCCCTCTCTCCAAGAATACAGATGCATGCCTGAGACAGGAATGGATGGAAAGAAAGTGAGTGAGAGATAAAGAGTGAGCAGTGGTTAGATGGACGGTGGTAACAGCAGTACTGATGGACAAGGGAGAAAGACAGCGTGGAGGAGGAGAGTCTGGAGGAGGCAGTAGAAAAAGAGACGTGAAAGTAATTACTCCTATTTTGTTGGGTATTCTGTGCTGTTCCCTCTTCTTTTGCTATTTTTCTGTACACCATGCACACATATTAAGCTTTCACGAAAGGTGGCTATTTGTCTTTCTTTGGGATTATTTTAAAAAGCACAGAAACTAAGTCATTAATCCTTAATTGTTGCTGTAGTGTTTCAGAACGAATTCCATTGATCTGGTTGCAACAATTAAACATATCATTACTGCGATTACATGTTGTCATCCGCTAATAACCTGTTACTGGAGCTGCTGTGAACATATTCATGCTACAGTAAATACAATTCACAATCAAAACAACAGCAACAGCAGAACGCATTACATTCTCAGGACATATAAGTGGGTTTTACTGACAACCTTGCTGACAGTCTGACTTCAGGGTCTTACTGACCACTTGGTCATAGGAAGGCGTATGCTCTTTGAAATGGTATGACAAATGCCAATTAGTAGTTATGAACATAAACAACACTTTCATGGTTCATGGTTCAAAATCAGAATAAAGAAATCATATCATATCAACAAATCATACAGAAAATCATCAGAAAATGAAGAAAATTCTCCTGAATATTTTCATGCTCCCACTTTCAATCTTTCAATTAATTATTGTATGAACTATACATCTGTGCTATATCACAAAAAACAAGGTGTAGCAAACTCTTCTCTCTGTATTGGTGTTGACATGAAAGAAGCCAAGACCTCCTCTAACCCCATGCAATAAGGTCACTATGAACTAATCATGCCCCATCATCTTTCCTCTGCATCCACCACCAGGCTACAAGCAGAGCACACAATAATCCCAGCAACTGACTCTGACAAGAAGACACTGGATCTATAAACTATTGGTCATATCCCTTTCAGGCCAAACTTTTTTGAAGGTCCCCTTTTCTTGAGAGGGGGGGGGGTGCCTGGGGTTTCTTATTCTAATAATAAATACCACAGATCTGTCAATTCTCAAATAAACACATGTTGAGTAGCTCACTTGTAAATAGACTATATGTACAGGTCTTTCCCATCTGCACATTTTTCCCAAAATCGTATAAACATGACCATGTCACAAACTTACTCATCAGTCGCAACTTCTTTTCCGTTTATGAGGTTTTTTCCACTTGGTGCGTAGTCCCACAAGTCCTCAATGATCTGAACATAGTAAACTCTCTCCCTGCGCGCACCCACCGGATGAGAGAAAAGAATAACCAACAAACTTGCCAACAAGCTTAATGCCCCTGCCATGTCCAAATGATTGTCCCATTAGACGCAGGACCGAGTGTCTAGCGGGTTTCGATTTCAAGAAGAACAACGAAAGACTTCTGTTAACTTGCCCATACAAGCACGTAAACACCATGCATTTCAGCGGGCTGCAGCACTTATGAAACTCTGCCGGGAAAAAACAGTCGAGCTATTCAGACTGAGAGCAATGAGAGCGCCCGCCTACTGTGGTATCAGGCATGCAGGGATAATACACTCAGTCTCCCAAGGTTAAATATTGTAGGATGTTTACACAATTAATTAGGCCAGCGGTTGGTGGTAAAAAAAATGATAGGCTTGTGCACTTGGGTTGACTGCACGGCCAGTCTCAAATTAACATTTTATTTTATTTGGAAAATATTAGTACACCTAATTGTAAAACTCTGCAAACTACTTGAAAGCCCTTGAATACAGCCTAACTTTTGTACCTGACAACAAGCACGTCAGCATCACCTTGCAGTTAAGGTGTATGCTGTATCACCAATATCAGAAGCCACTGTCTTTGAATGGTACGTGTGTTGCGGTGCTGTTTCGCTGCTTTAATAGGTGAAGAAAGAAAGAATATTAGACACGTTTACCATTTTATTTAGTACTACTAGGGCAGGGTGGCTCTGAATACCTCATTCTACCTGAAGCCTTGTTAGTTTACCTTACATCAGAGGTGTCAGGGGGACACCTGCTGATCAACTGCCTGCAGTACAAGTGTAGAGTCCAAACTGGGTGAACTAAGTGGCCTGTAGCTACTGTACAAATCCATGACACCAGATTCAATGTGATAAGTAGAGTGCCTTTTTTGAAAGAAAAAAAAGACCTCTAAAGGGGTGATCTCAGGGGTGCTCTTAAGTATAGGAATAGATGATTTGAGGGACAACTTAAAAGGGGCGTACTGGTGAATGCACAAAGACTGCAGAGATCTAAGGACAGAGTTAAATCAGATAGCTTGTCAGTACTCCTATATTTTGAAGGTGAGGTTCTCCCTGATAAAGTACGCTTAGGATACATGATGTACTATGTGAGAGCTTTTATACCCCAACCACTCAGATGTTATAATTACCAGCTTGGGGGCAAATAGCATCTGTGTGTAAAGAGGCTAGGAGAGGTCCAAGATGTAGATATGGTATAAAGATATGGTATATTTAGATGTGAAGAAACTAGTGACATCCATAACAGCAATTAATAGTACAGGTCTACAACATAAGACAGAGGATACAGATGATTGTGAGGGCTGAGCAGCAAGACTGACATGGGAAGAAGTGAGGGATGAGCTCACTATGCAGTCAAGTCAAGGAAAATGTACTTAATCTATGTTATGTTTATAATCCTGCAATGGAATGCAAGAAGCTTGGTGGCCAATGGAGAAAGAGTTCAAACGTTTCATTAAGAGCATGCCAGAGAAACCGGATGTTATATGTATTCAGGAAACTTGGCTTAAACCATACAGGGAGATATAACTGTGTGCAGAGATAGGGCAAAGGATCACATATAGGGTAGTGGGTAAGGGAGTAGAGCTTGAGTACCTTTCCAGACTAAACTTGGAGGGAGTTGAAGGACAGAGTAATTCAAGAGTAATATGATGTGGGGGGTTTCATGCTCACAGTACACTCTGGGGAGGGACGAGGACAGATGGAAATGTAATAGAGGACCTCATGAATTTGAAAAGGTTGTTGTGTTTCAATGATGCTGGAGGAACAAGGATTAACACAGCAACAGGAAGTGAAACCGTTTTGGAACATAGTCTTCCCAGTAACTGAATAGCTGGGCTCTGTGAGGGGGAGGTAGTATAAAAGACAATTGTTGGGAGTGACCATTGTCCCAAAATGTGCAGGGTAGGCTTAAGAGGGGAGAATGCTTTAGTGAAGGGAGTGAGGAGGTGGATACTTGAGAAGGTGGGGGATCAAGTGAGCTCTGTCTTTACCAGAAATGAAAAGAGCGATAAGTAAAGCTGGAATGACATAATAATAAGTCTCACAGGAGTAGAATGGGGAGCAAGTTGGATAGCACTGCAGGATTTACATTGCATTAATACTATCTGTTTTAGATTGTATAAGTATAGCCTATAGGTCAGCAGCACAGACTCATTTGAAGAGATTGGATGCGGTTCAACTCCAGGCCCTAAGAGTGTGTAGTGGGGCTTTTAGGACCCCTCCACCAGTGGCGCTACAGGTAGAGATGGGAGAAATGCCACTCCAAGGAGTCAACAGTTACCTGCAACATATTGGGAAACTGGGCTAAGATCGCAGGTTTCAGGATCACTGGTTCGCACTTCACTAGGTGGCGGTAACGCAGGTTTAACGTTGGTTGCCAACAGCCGATAAAAAAAAAGAAAAAAAAGAAGAAGAAGACGAGTCCAGTCCATGGGTTGTTCAGCGTCGTGCACAGCGAAATCGCGCTCCCTTCACAGTGAACGCGCACTGATAATTTACCGCTGCCACTAGCTACAGCAGACATGGCCGCCCTCAGTAAGTTACCGCACAGCTGCTACGAGATAGGTCATACTTGGAACCCGTCATGTGTGCACTCCTTTCTGGAAGTAACCAGGGGGGCTATGGAGGTCTCCTTTAAAATATACGCCCCCCTTTATCTGGTAAGTTATACGATATGACTTGCGAGACGCCGAAGCTAACGTTAGCTAGCCAAGTAACGCTAACTAATAACTAGCGAACATCGTTTAGACTAGCTGACATGTAACGTACATGTACGTTACACTCTGGGCCAAAGTTCAAGCTCATGCATATAACGTTACACAAGTACAGTGGAAAACAGCCTTGTATTTGCTGTCCTCTAAACCTACACTCTAACGTGAACTATGCCTTGCGATGTACTCGTGATCAGCTAGCTAATTAAACGTCAGCTAACTTGGGAAAAGGTCACCAATGCAAATCTAACTCGAGAGCTGACACGCTAATTCAACTTACTCAAATTAGGCGTACCAAACACTGAGTTAGTTAAGCCCCATGTGCTGTTTTTGTCCTCTGGTAAGTTTGAGTACCTACATTCTCAATGACCTGTCTGAATCTAAATTAATTGACTATCTACCACCAGCTCTGGCGAGATATAACTTCAGGCAAGGCCGGTGTTAAGCCAAGTTTTGCATCCCTGCCTGTGAACTATGTGCTTACAATTAATTGATGGTGGGGGGATCAGAAAAAACGAAAGGGGATGCATTATTATGCAGGGTTTTTATTTTGGTTTTTTTTTAACCTGCCGAGAAATGCATCCTCTCTTTTACATGCATGAAGTTTACAGTGTGAACTCTGAGTATACACACTGTGTGGCTTGGTTGGCTTGTAGTAAAACGACTGTTGTGCGCGCTCCAGCGATGTGAATGCAAATCTCGGCATAACACCTAACTGGAAAAATACTAATTTTACTCTAACCCAGGCCACACTGCACAACCTGCACACTTCCATTCAATTTCTATTGTCAGTTGCAAACAACACATACCGCTAGAAAAGGCACAAATGATGCCATTACAGCAATACCTATGCCTACCAAAAGTATAGTATCATAATCAACTGTAGTCTAAATATTGCCAGATTTTGCCTGTTTATACACACACATATTTCTCAAGACTGGGGGTCCTGAGTTTGATCCCACCTCAACACTTCTGTGTTGATTACGTGGCAACTTATGGTTATCTCTATGAATTCCAATCTAATAGTAAATGCCACTAAACTGTTTGTGCATTGCAGATAGCAGCCATCCTAAGGAGAAGGAAGAAGGAGTACTATATCAAAAAACTTCTCCCTGAGATTCTACGGTCTACTTCTTTCCTCACAGCCAATGGAGCTCTCTACATTGCTTTCTTCTGCATCCTCAGGTAATCCTACTTATAACGTCACCCACACCCACACATAGACAGGCAC
This sequence comes from Gephyroberyx darwinii, assembly GCA_900660455.1. Taxonomy (NCBI): domain Eukaryota; kingdom Metazoa; phylum Chordata; class Actinopteri; order Trachichthyiformes; family Trachichthyidae; genus Gephyroberyx; species Gephyroberyx darwinii. Next base: position 27,094 of record CABFOQ010023791.1, read on the forward strand.
TTTCTGTCACTCATTCTAGTCATAAATGTGAATGAATTTATCACAAGAAATTCATTCACATTTATTGTCTGTCCCTCATAACGTTAAAAGATTGAGGTGAATAATGACATTTGTTCTCCTATCCTGTTCACTTGTCACACCAATATACACCTTCATTGAGAAAGTTGCAATGGATGAAACGATTAGATTAGACTTTATTGTCATTGCACAGAGACAACGAAATGCAGTTTGGCATCTAACCAGAAGTGCAAATAGAAGTAAAGTGCAGAGTATGTATATATGTATAATGGTAAGATAAATATTAAATAAGCTGTAAAGGATAGATATGAATATGCTAATATATGTACAGTATGGACAATATTGAAAGTATGAACAGTGTGAAATGAATACACAAGATATGTACAGTATAAATAATGATATTCTAAACTGGGTACAAAATATATGGTGCAAGGTATACGTAGTGCAAATAATATAGATATATAGCATATAGGGCAGGTGTAGGGAGACTGGGAGTTGTCTGGAGGGGGGGGAGCTGCTATCAACGTGGTGCCAAGTTCAGCAAGGTGACAGCTGAGGGGAAGAAGCTGTTCCTGAGCCTGCTGGTCCTGGAACGGAGAGACCTGTAGCGCCTCCCAGAGGGAAGGTGGGCAAACAGTCTGTGGCTAGGGTGAGAGGAGTCCTTGACGATGCTGCGCGTCCTACGCAGACACCGCTTGTGCTGGACCGACTCGATGGAGGGGAGTGAGGTACCGGTGATGCATTGTGCGGTTTTCACCACCCTCTGCAGTGCTTTCGGGTCTGAAGCTGAGCAGTTGCCGTACCAGACTGTGATGCAGTTGGTAAGGATGCTCTCGATGGTGCAGCGGTAGAAGTTCACCAGAATCTGAGGAGAAAGGTGGACTTTCTTCGGTTTCCTCAGGGTCGCCGCCAGGGTCGAGGTGTTGAGGGTCCAAGAGAGGTCCTCGGAGATGTGGACGCCCAGAAACTTAAAGCTGGCGACACGCTCAACCTCCGTCCCGTTGATGCGGATAGGGGTGTGTGTGCCGGCTTTGGACTTCCTGAAGTCCACAATGAGCTCCTTGGTCTTCTTGGTGTTAGGGCCACGTTGTTGTCGGCGCACCACGCCGCCAGGTGCTGGACCTCCTCCCTGTAGGACGACTCA